>JAQMYG010000018.1:5386914-5398700 GCA_030014215.1 Clariallabes teugelsi
ATTTATTAAAAATCTTTGCTCGTCTTGTGGAACACTCGTAAACCGCGTTACTCGTAATCCGAGGTTCCACTGTATATTACATCCATGGTGAGCAGAAAAGCATCTCTGAAAACTTTGAAAAGGAAAAGCACCAAGACCTTGGGGATCAACCAAATATTATCACAATATTTAGGTGCTGATTTGATTTATATTGCGATTCTGTAAATATCATAATTTTATAAATATCCTGATGTGATATTGCTATTTACAATTCTAAACACATTTGTCAAATAATTCACTCCTGCCTTACAGGATGCTGTGCTGCCTGCCAATGTGTAAATACTTTAGCGTGCACCACCTGTAGGATTATAGAGGAACTGCAATGTTGTACCACCTTAAATGCAAACATATAAATTTAAAATGTGTTTAAAAAAAAAAAAGTAAAAAAAAGGGGTTTTGGGTGATCTATACCCTATGCCACAGTTTTAAAGTCTTTAAGATTACTTTTTGTAACTATAATTTTTGAAGGTATTAATAAAAAATAAAGTTATATCTCATTATTGGAGATGGTTGGAGTTTTCCTTAGCACACCACTTTGTACTGAAAGCCTGCTTCTGCTATTCGGTCTGTAGGACTCGTCTAAGCCTCTGGAGGTGTTACTGCTGGAAAAGAACCGCGGTCTTCAGTCCGAGAGCGCCTCACTCCGCATCGCCAACACCGAGCTGAGCGGTAAGTCTGGCCAGGAGGGCCCACACGGGCTTGAAAAACCTCTAAGTTATTTTTCATGCGGAATCGGAGCATGTTTTCTTATAAAGTTGTTTTTAGTTCAGCTATTCCAGGAAGTCTTGGAGGTGGTGGGGGAAAAAACATGGAACAGGTTAATGCTGTTAAAATGGAGGCACTTATTTTAAGCTGTTTTTGATGTCGGGGCGTGGGGGGGGAAGAAAAATGGCCCACTTCAGCACTTTGCTACATTAGTCATGCCTCTTTTGATAATTGCTCATCAGCAGATGTGCGTTGACATTTCGAGCAGAACCGACTCTAGTAGAAAGCTCCTTCTCTTCTTCCTTTGTGCTGTCTCGATCAGAAATACACGCACACCCTCTTTGGATACTTTATTTGTTGCAATCAGCCAATCGTGTGTCAGCAATGCTGTGTATAAAATCATGCAGGTACAGGATAAGAGCAATGTTCACAACGAAGATCAGAACACGATGTAGAAATGAGTTGTTGGTTTACACTCGAAGTTCAGCATACAATACGTGTTGCACTGCGGCGACTCGACTGGCCGATATGATAACTGCACGATTGCTCAGATGCACAGGTGTCCCTAATAAAATCTTAAAGAGGCACTTGTACCCTTTTATATACTTTATTCTTCTACCCTGGTTTGATCTCTGTTGTCACGCTTGTGCATAATCACATTAGTCACTTTACACGTCCTACTTCAGGTTCCAGATTTTTTGTTTGAATATTTATTTATTTATTTTTTAAACCGGTCGTGGTTTACAAGCTCTGACATTTAACGGTGTCGGTTTGCATGCACGAGTGGATGAGAAAAATGTTAAGAGCGTTCGCTTTGGGGGCTGCATAAACAGGATATTTACATAGCGCTCAGAGCCTCGCATAAAATTACCATAATTGACAGGTCGCTACGGCCCAACCTCATCACGTCCCTCTAATTTAAAGCGCGCCCTTTGGTCGTTCTTTTTTTTTTTTTTTTTTTTTTTTTTCCCCCAAGCATACCTGAAATGGATTTGTTGATTATTCTGATTAACATCCACTTTTTCTAAAAGAGATACTTTAGGGTTATTTACTTCGTAGAAGGTCCGTTTTGTCAGGTAGGGTCTTCCACACTCGAACATAACGTAACATGAGATCTGTAGAAAAAGCCCTTAAAGTCTACGTCGACCCGTGTTAAGATCTAAAGTGTGCGATTTCAATTCGACCTAAAGGTGGCATTGGAATATTTAATCGGTTCACATATGAGGTCATGCTATGAATATTCACCACTTTAACCTTTATTAAAGCTGTGCACTCAGTTTTCATGATCAGGTTTTTCCTCATGATTCCTGTCCCCCTTTTTTTCTTTCCTTTTTTTTTTATTCAAAATGAGTTTTATTGTGTGCACTTAACAACACCTAAGTCCTTTTACTTGAATAGTTTTTATATACATACTGTATATGCACAAGAGTCACGAAGACTTCATCTTCAGAGACTGTTTTGTGTTATAATGAGCTTGAATCCCGTCAGCCGCGTAGGAGGAGGAACAGGAACGGACATTCAGAAAGTCAGAGCTGTCCACAAGAGTCGCGCTGCTCAACAGCTCGAAAGACTGGACTTTTTCTCTTTATCTTTTTTTTCCTAATGCACCTGTTCTGCCTGTCCTGGCAGCGGATCTGGATTTCATTGTCACTTTGCATGGTGGCTGTTATTGTGTCAGAAGTCTTTGTCCTACCATGCTGTTGCTTACAAGAAAGGTGCAAACTACAAATGCATGGGCGGTTTGTCTGGGGGGCTTGGCAAAAAAAAAAAAATCATCTATTAATAGAGATTTATAATCTTTTCACTTTTGTTTAAAAAAACAAAAAAAAAAACAGAAGAGGAACACCTTTGTCTTTTGTCAGACCCCTTTTTTTTGTTAACTCCCCCATAATGCATTTTGTTTGCCCTTTCTTGTAGGGTCAGCCAGCCAGAAAGTGAAAGAAGAGACCGCGCCACACGTCCCCACCTCTGCCAACTCGGCCCCACCCCCTCCCGCCCCTTCTCCACTCCTGGGTCGCACAGGAGCAGGCCCGAACTCTGCCGGCCCGCCCCCAGAGTCACCCACTGCTAGCAGCGCTAACGGCGGACATGCTTTTTCACCGGCGCTGGACATCTATGGTTCCACCTTCCCCCTGGCGGGTAAGGTGGCCCTGGGCTCGTTGCTGCAGCGCCAGCTCATGCACACCTTCTACTCCAAAGCGCTGCAGGATTTCGGCCACACCCACTACACGCCCCTGGCTCTGGTGCCCGCTCCACCGCGTCAGCCCTGTGCCAGTCCGGATACCAACGGCACGGCACCGTCGCCCAGCCGCTCAGAGGGCGCGGGCAGCGCTTCCGAGGGTGAGGACATGGACACGGCAGAGATTGCACGCCAGGTCAAAGAGCAGCTGATCAAGCACAATATCGGGCAGCGAGTCTTCGGGCACTACGTCCTGGGCCTGTCGCAGGGCTCCGTCAGCGAGATCCTGGCCCGGCCCAAACCCTGGAGCAAGCTCACCATTCGTGGCAAGGAGCCCTTTCATAAGATGAAGCAGTTCCTTTCTGACGAGCAGAACATCTTGGCGCTGAGGAGCATCCAGGGCAGGCAAAGAGGTGAGGAATACCTTTATTTAATCTTTTTTTTTTTTATTTTTTTTATATAGCTCGAGTGTCTTTTTAGCAGCATGCCATATCAGGCACCGACATCACACCAATGTTGTCTTTTTATAAATGATGTGTTGCTAGGAAGGTGGGTAGTCCTGTCAGTATGGGAGGGGCATCATCCACACACACCATACTACTCCCATTCATTCATTATCACATTCTTCCTTCAACTACAGTGGTGTAAACTTTTCCTTACTGCTCTCTACCACAAATCCTAAATGAGAGACAAATCTTTACAACCATGCTCCTAATAATCGACTTGAGCTACACAAACCCACTATATACTGTACAGGGATGAGTCAAAAATTCCATAGTTTGGCTGTAGAATTTATTATAATTAACCTTAAAAAGAGAAAAATACATAATTCCTCGACATAATCTCCTTATTTTTCTATACACTTTGTCCATCTGCCAACAAGCTTTCAGGTTCCCTCATTAAGAAATGTTTTAGGCTAAGCTGCGAGCCACGAATGCACCGCTGTCTTCACTTCTTCATCAGAAGTGAATCTTCGTGCGTTTCTTTCAGGGGACCAAACTGGTGAAAGTCTAATGGATTAAGATCAGGACTATAGGGAGGATGCTTTAACACCTCAAAACCTTAATGTTGATAGAGAATGTTGACGGTGTGGGCAGAAGTGTGTGGACGTGCATTGTCCCTTGGATAGCAGTCCTCTGAGTTTAATCCGAAGCTTACGTTTCAGCTCTTCACTAAGCCTCTCACTGTAACAAGCACAGTTGACCGCTGAACCTTTTTCTTGATGATGTTCCATTACCGACTCTTGTGAATTCCACAAAAACTGTAAGAATCAATTTCCCAGATGATAGCTGATTTTTGAACTGTTTCTTAGTCGGCGATTAAGGATGTTTCCGTTCCATACTCTGATAAATAAAATCACTGCTCGCACCACAGTTACAAAGGAACTTGGGTGAAACACGTTCACCCTAGCTCGGCAGTGACTGGGGAGACAGTAGCATTCAACGGAAAGCACTGATAAGACAGAAGTTTTTATAAGTTTTAAGTGTGAATGATTTTCGACTCACCCTCGTATAACATTAAAGCATGTTCTCTGTAGCCGTGTCAGAATTCATTAATCAACCAGTCAGAGTTGGTGCCACTTCGGTGCCAAGCATGCGATGTTATCATGGTTTGAGGAAACCGAAATCGTCCTACAAGTTACAATATTACCCCGGTCATAATAAGCATTCTGAAGAGACAAGTACACCGTGTACCATATACAGTACAGTACCATGATGAAATGGTTTCTCCTCCTGTGTGTATCGATTCAACTGTCTGTTTAGATCCTTCACGTCTTTTCTATCACGGCTCATTTCCGCACGACCGAGCTTCCGATCGTCCTTCGGGCGCCACCGCTCTTCCTCACCGCACGCTAATCTATACCGAAACCTTTTACTGATCAATAGTATTGACCAAAGAGAGAAGGTAACAGTGCGATTCGTTCCACGCCACCTACACCAGTCTGTTCTGACCTAGGATCAGTTTTGTTATCAAAATTGTTCAGACTGATCTGATGTTAAAATGATTTCAAATGTAAAGATTCTTGATGTTCGTATTGAGTCAGGAACTGAGGCTAGGAGTTTCATTGGATTGCTTTTGATTGGAGAACTTTTTGGAGTCGAGGCCTTGGTGAAATAACTACGCTTGACTAGAGAAATGGCTTAGTAATTATAGTTTTGTCTATCTTCCAATTTCTCAAATGTCTTTTCTGAAGAAAAGAGTCGGCCATTTCCGAGATCTGAATTATAAACAAAGTTTCCAGCCATGTTTGCATGTAGAAATGTGTTTCCTTTGACAGTGTTTTATTTGAAGATAACGTTACCCCAGTCCTCATTTCAACCACGTAATTTTAAGTCCTCAAAGGACAAGCATGCCTTTGTAGGTTAGCCTTAACCTACAGTATGAACTGCCACAAAACATTTGTCAATAGTTTTTTGTTAATTTGTTTGTTTGTTTGTTTGGTTCGTTGTTTTTTGGTGTGGAACTTGAAATCCAGTCCATTGTCAGATCATTTCCAACCCGTCCTCCACTCCACTCTCCTGGCCGTGTTAGCGTTCCAGTCAACCACACGTTACCTTTTTTCATCTTGTCGTCCATTTTTTCTGTCGTTTATTTTGACAGAGAGCCCAGGCCAGGCCCTTAGCCGCATGTTTCAGGAAGGCCCGAAGCGGAGAGCCGGCTCGGAAGGCGCCCCGCGGACAGGTGTGTCCCCTAGTCCATTTTATTTTCCAAGTTTATTAGATAGCTAAGTGTTGGCCAAGGTCCTCAGGTAACCTCCCTTTACCTTTCGCGCTCTTATAAGTGGTATAGCTATAGCCTTGGTGTTCAAGTATAGGTTTGAAACTGAAGCTTGTGTCAGTGGCTATAAAAGTGCTAGTTTCTATAAAAGGATAAATTGAATAGAAAGAAAAATAGCAGACCTTGATATTGAGTTGATTTTCAGTAAAAAAGTACTCTTCACTATCCAGTTTTGCATGGTGTTTAACATCAGGTGGCGTGGAATTTTAAGGACGACCACGATCGCATCTGTGCCTAATGTATAGCACAGAAAAACATGTAGGATTTTTTATCCCTTTGTGGGTTCTTTTTTCTGCGGTGTGCAATGAATCACAGGCACCTCCAGCACAGCGCTTGCCACACTAACTTGGCTGATTGACGTCAGGCCAAACTCCCAATATATAATTTAGGTATTTTAATGAGGGCCCATTTGTGAGGGCTGGGTGGCGTCAAATAGCCCTTTCTAACAAGCGGGTGTTACCCAAATACCTTACTCGGTCAAATAAACATACCAGTTTGTTCGTTTGGTTTTGCACTGGTGGCCCAAAACTAATATTTGAAGCCACAGGGAATACTTTTAAACCGTGATGAAAGCATATTGTTGAATAGATGGCATGGAAGACGCGACACTGTTTTATGGAACTCTGGTGGCTGACTTGAGCATGGCTGGATTCCATTCCACCTTACATACAGCCTGGCACTTCTAAATCACACCTAGCCTCATCGTGGATGTTACCATAGGGCACACATCCTAAAGTGTCCTAGAAAAGGAGAGCAGTTAGATGTTAAAGCAGTAACAGTCAATACAAATGTTCTCCTAAAGATCACAATTGCAATCCTGTTTCTATTGTTGCTACTTAAAAGCATTATTGTTTGAGAACATTCTGATTGACCTTGCTGTTCTCTGGCTTCATCTTTTTTCCTCTATTTCGCCTCCTTTTTCTAGGCAACATTACCACCCGTATCCGCACACCCGAAAGCGGCTCTGACGAAGCCATCAAGTCCATCCTGGAGCAAGCCAAGCGTGAACTGCAGGTCCAGAAAGCAGGCAAGTCTTGAACACTAGTTCCCCCCAGAAACTTCCCTACCAATTCCAAGGAAATGTTATCCTAACCTGCTTTGTTTCTTCCATCAAGCAGCTGACACATCCCTGCCTCCATCCTCATCCAGCGGAGGAAGCGGTGGTTCAGATGAGGCCATCCGCTCCATCCTAGAGCAGGCTCGGCGTGAGATGGAGGCCCAGCAAGCCTCACTGTCTTCTTCGTCTTCATCGTCGTCATCTTCCTCCATCTCCTCCTCCCTCTCTCAGTGCAATCTTTCGTTATTGTCACCCAAAGTGTTGGCACCGTCACCACTGGGCGCCCCCCTGACCACCTACAGCCCTCTGGTGTTGGGCTTGAAGAAGCCTCCTCCTCTGCTTCCTTCTTCATCCTCCTCACCCTCCTCACCCTCTCCGTCCCCTTTACTTGACTACAGCAGCATTAAGAAGGAGCGTCCAGCATCTCCAAGCCAGGATGGAGCCTCCAGAGCTCAGTGGAGGGAGCAGTGGTGGAACAATTCGCAGCAAGAGCGTAGAGGAACTGTGCTACCTGATGAGAACCACAGCCTGGAGGACTCCAAGGAGGTGAGAGACCCTGTTTGATTTTGGTATCGGGAGGTAGCAAACTGGTTTAGAGTCTGGCGAATGGTTCTGAGCGATGTGCATGGCTATTGGAAGTCATTGAATATGAGCTACTTGTGCATGACTAAGTAAAAGCTTGTGTTGGTCATACTTGTGCATGACTAAATTTTTCTGTAACAGGGCTAACTGGTAGCCCAGAGCCTCCATTGCTTTTACTGTGCATGGCAAAGGGAATGGCTTAGAGTGGTACTGCTACCTTTTTTTTTTTTTATGTTGGATCATCTTATAGATTATTATTATTGTTCTAAGATCCAGATCCAGATTTTATTCCTTCCATACCAAACTTTCACATCTGATGGTTTCTAAAAAAAACAGTTAGCTTAAAGAATATGGATTTATTCTTGCCGATTAAGGCGATGTTCACACTTGCAAATTTTTCCATACCTGAGGCAAGTTTGTTCCAAAAACGGTGTGGAGAATCAATCTCTGGTATTCTTGCACCTGGAAGTCTGGGTTTACTTTAAGGGCGTTTTCACATTAGGCACGATTGATTTGTACCATACTCAGGAAGGATTGCTCCTTCAAAGGCCCACATTCACATTGTTTTTGCTCTTCGTTCTCAGGTACACTTGCGTATTTACACTCTCTGATGTGGCAGGTGGCAATATGCACTTACTTGGTTTGTGAGCTACCATTAAACACAAAGAGAAGATGGTAATGAAGTTATCCTTCATGATATGCCTAATACTGATGATATTTCGGGAAAAAATATCAAAAGCGAGTACCTTCCTACTTTATCAGCTATGGCCGTGTAGGTCGGAGGATAAGATTGACACATGGAGATATACGGCACTGATGACGTTGCATCTAAACAGTGATCTACTTCCATTCTCAGGTACAATTGGCTTCCATATCTGGTTTGTTCCATGACCAAGTACGCAGAAGATCACAACCTTGAGACTACCTTTTCCAGCGGACAGGGACACAGTTCCCGAACGCAGAACGATTGTGTTCTCACTGATCAAAACGAACTAGACTTTGGGGTCAAGTGTTCTCGGGAAACGATCCCAAGGCCCTAATGTGAAAACGCCCTAAGTTAACTCAGGTCAGAGTAAAAAACGTCCAGTCAACAAATATCAGAATTGGCTAAAATGATCACATTATTTCCTATTTCATCTTTTATCCCAGCAGGGCAAGGAATATTGTAGTCCAGGGGATACAGGATACCATCTTAGTACATGGAGTAAAGGTGGCATTCGTGTACAAGTAATTCGAACTGTAAAACATTGATCAAGGTTCGGAAATAGCTTGTAAATAAGTGATGGCTGCCAATGTTTCCATTTGAGGAAAACAGTGCAACATTTGTATAGTAATGCCAAATGCAGTACTTTCTACTCTCTAACAGTGAATTAAATCTAGCACTGAAAATCACATCTTCCTACCTCAGTAGTTTAGTCACTAAAAATAAAGTTAATGTTTTAAGTGGCATCGTCCACTATGTAGCCTTCGAAACGGCCTGTTCCTTTCCCCACAATATCCGAGTCCTACCGTGTGCTGGACGATACAGACTGATGCTGGCCCCTCCCCTCTTTGTGTGTCTCTGTGCCAGACGTCCCCCCAGCTGCTCGATGCCCCTCAGTACTGGAGCGAGTGGCACCACGCCGGCTCCGCCTACCCGGAGCACAGCGGCACCCGCGTGCCAAGGCCAGCCAGAGCGTCCGTGCCCCCGCTGGCGCCTGAGCAGTGCCAGCTGTTCTTAAGCCGCGAGCTGGACACGGTGGAGCTAACCCAGCTGGTGAAAGAGAAGCTAGCCAAGAGTGGCGTATGCCAGCGCTTGTTCGGAGAGAAGGTCTGCGTGCCCCTTTCTCCCTCTCTGTCTCTCTCTCTCTCTCCTCTCTGTCTCTGCATCCCTAACTTTCTTACCCCCAGACTTACCATTTTAGCACCCACTAACTCCCTCTTTCTACTCACACATTGTCTTGATTAAAACAATGAAATCCATCGACAGTCGGCAATAAATTAAATCCAAAGCAAAGTCGCCAAGTTGATGTATTTCACCGTTGCAGTCTGATTTGCCTTCTACAAATGAAGCTTTCCTCAGACAACTTCTCTGTCCCGAAGACGAAAGGCTTTTTTCATGTATTTATTTTTGAAGGATGCTTAAAAAAAAAAAAATCATTGGTTCCTTTTACCCTGTTTGGCTCAGTCATCCGCAAAGAGCTACAGAAGTCAACCGACATCGTCTCTGGCTCCTGTCCTTGTCCATCAGCATCAGATTCAGCAGATCTCTGACGCCGCGGCCCAGTTTGAATTGGATTCAATTATGTTACACTGCAAACCAAATTACTTTCCTTTGAGCCACCTAATGCAGTTTCAGTTAAATTCCACCTTGTTTTTGTGTTTTGTGTGTTAAATCTGGCCTTTGTTTTATTGCATTAGAATAGGAAGACAGTCTCAGTACAAGTCTGTTAATTAAATTATGAAGAAGTTATGCCTTAGTAATATCTCCATATGGAGTTTTTATTGAAACTAGTCGGACTAGCAACAAAAAGAAAAATGCTAACCTGTGAACATGGGTAAAATTGGTGGTGGGCTGTTCATGAAGGGTTGCTTGCGCTGTCATGTTTAATTCTGCTTGAATGGCATAGCAGGCTGAGGGACACATTTCTGCCTTTTTTAATTAATTTATTTTTTATACATGTATGGAGTCAAATCTGTAGATTTTTCCAATTGATGATCTGCATGTCACTAACTCTTCACTCCTGATCTAACCTGAACGCATGGTCACTGACAAGCCGTTATAAAGACTTTTTCTTTCCATTTTTTTCTGTAAACAGTTAACAATGGAGTCACGTCTTTTCTCATCTGTGTCTGAATCAGGTACTAGGACTGTCTCAGGGGAGCGTAAGTGACATGCTATCTCGTCCCAAACCGTGGAGCAAGCTGACCCAGAAAGGTCGCGAGCCCTTCATCCGGATGCAGCTGTGGCTCAACGGCGAGTTGGGACAGAACTCGGTCAGTCAGCCGGGACAGATGCAAGGTAAAGCATGAAGCGGATTATTGCGGGTCTGTTTAACACTCAGTGTTCGTTGCTTAGCCGAGTCCGGCTCTATTGATCTGACATCAGTGACTGTGTGAATTTATGTACATATATCGTGAGCAGTATATGATGCCTTACAGCTCCAGGGTCCTTTGGTCTGTTGTGAGTCATGAGTTTCTCGTGTCTGTCCAGGTTCTTTCCACTCTCTAAAACATTCTAGTAGGGAAAATGGCAAAGAGAAATTGCCCCTAGGTATGAATGATTGTACTGCGGCTTAATCGATTCAATTATACATTTTAAAATCAGAATCAATTAACATTTTTAAAATTTTGTTTTTACAAATAAATAATTTACAAATGCTACATTTTTTTTTATTGATATAATAAAACTTAAAAATTTACCAATGCTTTTGCAGAAAAATACAACTTGCTTGCATCATCAGCAAATACTCGGGTTTTTGCAATAGTATCACTTCTTTAGCTTCGAGTTTAAGTGCAATAGTGCCTCCTGCTGATATGGAGCAGAAGATTGGCAGGAAAAAAAATTATAATTTATTTGTAGGAGACATGGCAACACAAGTTACACAACATTTCAATGCATATTAGATTTTTTTTAATTAATATTTTAATACTTATAAGAAATATGGCTGCTTGGAAAAATCAGACATTAAACATTGATGCTTTGGAATCAAATGAATTCAACAATCGCAATTCCCAAAAATCTGATCGAATCTAATGGACAGTCTACTTGACTGTATGATTGTTTTTGTGCATGGCGCCCTTTAACCTGCTCCATCGAGGGTGAGTTCCCGTCCCCACGTCCGTTACCTCGGTCCAGCAGTTCAATTTCTAAGGCTAAAGGCTAATAAGATACATTTCAGCACACTGTTGCAGCTCACAGGTTTCCTTAGCTGTCTTCGACTCACCACACATTCCGAATGTTGAGCATATTCACAAACCTGGCAGTGTGTTTTTGAAAAGAACGAAAGCAAGCCATAAAAAACCCTGCTTGAGGCACAAGTCTCGCTTTGTTTATCGGTTACTCCTGGGCTCGTATTTGCATCATCCGTCTTTCTCCCGCAGTAAAAAATCCAAACACACGTTTCAATATACCGAAGGTCATGAGGTCATCGTCCGTCACGCCGCGCTCTGTCCCAGGGGAGTCTGCTTCACACTCTGTCTGGACACCCAAATTGGTTTTCTGTCACACTCACTCAAACACGTTTCTCCTTTCAGTCCTCCGTCCTGGTGTTTAATAAATCGTTCTCATTTGTCACACTGTAGTTCAGGCCTTATTACATACACTGTTTCCTCTGGCATGGTACATGTGCGCACGCAGCCCAAAGGATGGATTAGTACATGCTTTTTAGATGCCAAGCAATCCCATAGTTATGCCTGGTACACACACATGCACACACTTATACACACCTATAATAGTGCAATAGG
>JAQMYG010000018.1:5421977-5440954 GCA_030014215.1 Clariallabes teugelsi
TGTTTAAGTGTTTTGTTCCTCATGCTTTCCACTAGTTACGGTGCCATAGACCCGGAATAGACTGATTCTGCGAAGCAATCCCGTCATACCTCTGAACGTAGACCCCGCTGAATCACCACTTTCACCCTTGACTTTATTGTGACACTTCAAAAGAATACGCGATCTTCCCGAACTCCACCCGTGTGTTTCAGTGTGACCTCGTCACTTCGGTCTGCATGAGCGTTTTTGAAACTTGTACTGCCTTTCTCCTCTCTTCGCTCATCTCCCAGCCTCGCCTTGGGATTTGATTTCACCTTCTTTTATTTTCTGACCTTTTGTTGGAGATTTTTTTCCCGTATTTTTTTTTTTTTTTAGTGTGTTATGTAGTCTGTTCTCAGCACTGTAAGACAGTCC
This sequence comes from Clariallabes teugelsi, assembly GCA_030014215.1. Lineage (NCBI taxonomy): Eukaryota > Metazoa > Chordata > Actinopteri > Siluriformes > Clariidae > Clariallabes > Clariallabes teugelsi. The sequence goes on from JAQMYG010000018.1 coordinate 5,422,371, forward strand.
CTTATACAATATGGAGAAGCAATATCACTGTAAGAAATCTTCACAATGTATTATTATTGTTATTATGATTATTATTATTCACTAGCACCCTAGGTGTGATAATTGAAGTAAATATCTTTTATACAAACACACATGGCTTGTGGTCCGTCTTTTTTATTAATTTTTTTCTTTCCCTTTCTCTGATGCACACTTTTTCACGATTTCTGGTGGCTATGGAACATGGAAACAGTGTCTAAATATTGGACCGTTAAAAATACAAGGTTATGTTACATCATTCTCAATATTGCAATGCTATGGATATGATTTTGCTTTCCTCTACTAAAAAACAATCTGTACAGTAGATACAGTAGGTGGTTACGTTTACACGGACGACATTTCTTCAATCTGATTGAAATTATTCCGATTAGAGATTCTAACTTCACTCTTTAGTTGGGTGTTAATCCGATAAAACGTGCGTTTATTGTCTGCTCACTGTGAAGCGGGGGGGGGGGCGCAGCAAGAATACAGTATATATATCGAACTAAAATGATCAGATCAAGTGTTTACCCTTCATCTGAACTTGTAATTGAACAAATTACAAACAGTATATACTACCCCTTTCGTTCAAATTGAAAATTCGTTCTGGTCTAGCTGGATCAGATCAGACTGAGGTGTTTACTTTCTGATTGGGAAGTTATTCAGATTATCAGTGGAATATTAGCATCCATGTAAACGCGCTTAGTGTTATAGATTTAACAGTCTAATACATGTATGAGGTAATGTTGAGGAATCTAAAGTGAATAGTCGTGTATAGAGTGTGACTTGTTTAAAAAGGAAAAAATGGAGTTGCTAAACCAAAATTCTGGGTTTTCTTCCTTCCTTCCTGTTTTTTCCTATTCAGAGTTCGAAAATTAAAAGCTAGAACATTTTTTGTGAAATGGCGTAAAAGCTGGGTACAGTATACTGAACTCCTTCCTTAAACGTTATATTTAATAATTTTGGGTAAAATATGCAACTGGCTCATTGCAAATGCTCTCAGTACTTGGTAGTTTTGCACTACAAGGAACAAAAAGTTCACGAATGAAAGTTCACAAATCGTTTCATGACGAATTCATCCAACCATTCAAAAATCAGATGCAACATTTACACATGTACAATAATAGTCTGCCTTTTTTTCCGTTTGTTTCATTCCTGAGATCCATTTTTATAGGCCCTTGTTAAGATTTGATCCAAATGGCAAGTCAAATTCAGTAATAAATGCCTTACAGTACAATTCCGGCCATGGTTTCCATCGCCGTAACGAAATTAAAAGGTCATGGACTCTCTGGCTCCACTTAACAGATTACAATGTTGGTTTTATTTTCTGCTGTTACTGCTTTCCCCTACAAGTGCATTCAATAAAACACTTTTTTTTTAGAGGCTGAGAGACCTCATGTATTCCTCACCATGTATACACCTTGCTGTGTATTTGGTACTAAAAAGTGATTGAACTGTACTAATAAAAGCAAGAAACTCATAACACAAAGTTCATAATGAATGAATTCATTCAATAATTATTGAATGAATAATGCTTGGTGTCTCTTTGGGTAATATTTGCACAGCGAAACCTGTTCCATCTCTTTCCCCCTCCAAGTGTTTGTGTAATCAATCATTTAAAATAGATCCTCACTACAGGTGAGTGGTACAAAGGATGTATTCGTTGCTTAAAAAGTGAATAATTATATTGCTTTGATGAATTTCATGTGTCTGACTGTTATATTCAGTGCTGTGATAATGTAATGGATGCACCATGATGTGTGTGTGTGGGTGTGTGACAGGACGCTACACCGCGCTTCAGGTGGAGTTTGCAGCTGCAGTGAAGACCAGTGCCGAGCAGAAGGAGCTCATATTTAAACTGGAGCATGACCTGAGCACCATCCAGGCCATGTCCTCCCTGGCACGACCTGATGCGGAGGTACACCACGCAGTCCGCTCAGAGGGAGACAGTAGTGACATGAAATGAACAGTAAAAAGGTATTAAAAAGTGGTGATGTTGCTGAAGCTTGTGATTTGTGTCCACTAGGGGGCAGACCTGAGTGGTATGGAACGAATCCCTGAGCCTATTAAAGAGGCCACGGCTCTGTTCACAGGTAAAGCACACAAACTACATACTTTGCAGCGCATGGACTGCAGGCAGTCTGAACAATCTGTGTGTGTGTGCGTGTGTGTGTGTGTGTAGGAGTGATCAGCTCTTCTCAGGCAGAGCTTCCCCAGGGTCAGATGGATTCTCTGCTGTCCATCATCTCCAGCCAGAGAGAGAGATTCCGAGCTCGAAACCAGGAACTGGAGGCTGTAAGTGCCCTTACACTCATGCGCTTATTACTCGAGTCCACTTGTGCCCTCATTCCTCTGGTCCACTTGTGCCCTCGTTCCTCTGGTCCACTTGTGCCCTCATTCCTCGGGTCTGCGTGTGCCCTTATTTAAGTCCACTTTAACCTTATTCCTCAAATCCATCCACTTTACCCTTATTCCTCGAGTCCACGAGTGCCCGCATTCCTCGAGTCCACGAGTGCCCGCGTTCCTCGAGTCCACGATCCTCGATCTTGTTGTTGTTGTCTCTCTATCTAAGCTGTACGTCTCTGTCATTGCATTCTGTTCTATCTGCATCTGTTGGTCTCTATCTCCCTCCTATCGATCAATCACCTTCTGTTCTGTCTGTACATGTTAGTGTGTATCTTTAACTCCATATCTCACTTCCCCTGTCCCTCAGGAGAGTCGCTCTCTGAACCAGACCCTACAGGCCCTCCAGTCGGAGCTGGACAGTCTGCGTGCTGACAACATCAAACTGTACGAGAAGATCAAGTTCCTGCAGAGTTACCCGACCAGAGTGAGTCTGCAGACCTTCAGCTCTGACATCTCAATAAATCCTGTGGAAACACTTGCACGGCATCAATATTTTAAAATAAATCTTTGGAGAACTTCAAAGGAATGATGTGCTGCATATGTGAAATTACCATATATGCTTGTGGTCAAGTTTCATTGTGAATCGTGTCTGTATGTGTGTATGTGTAGAGCGGAGGCAGTGATGACACCATGATGCGCTACTCTTCGCAGTATGAGGAAAGGCTCGACCCTTTTGCCTCCTTCAGCAAGAAGGTGAGAAGAGACTGATATACGTGACATCACTACAGAGTAGAGCTTTTTGCTACCATATGATCTTTAATTATCTTGTCAATATTTTATCCTTAGGAGCGCCAGAGACGGTACCTGAGCCTCAGCCCATGGGACAAGGCTACCCTCAGCTTGGTGTGTCTTACACAAACACTAGCTAGAAACCCACACACATCACCCAGCATAGGAAGGGGTTTTCAAGTCTGTTGTTGTTTCAAACTTTATACACTGTAATAAAGAGTCATCTAATTAGTGCATCCCAGTGACTCAATCACACCGTCAATGTGGGTGGATTGGCCCCGGGCTGAAATCTGTTAACTCTTATTACAGTATAAAGGCAATCTGATGGAAAGTCCATGAATGTAAATTTTTGAAGTTTTGTCAAGCACTTTTGTTCATTCTTCAGCAAACAAGGCTTAGATTTACTGTATATACAGTAACATGGCTGATTTCTCATGCATCTGTATTTCAGGGTCGTGTCATTTTGTCCAACAAGATGGCCAGAACAATTGCTTTCTTCTACACTCTCTTCCTCCATTGCCTGGTGTTTCTGGTAAAGACCTACACATACTGTACACTTTGCTCACGTCCCTTCATCCATCAACTGGAACTACATATCACATACTGCGAATATCGAAAACACCTCTACAGATACAAATGAATCATATTTAGGGAGGGCCGGTGCCACCCTGTGGCCCCCGTCTAGAACCGCCCCTGCATTGCTACGAGCGAGCACTTTACATTGATCAATTTAAATAATGATGTATAATTTGTGCACCAAACAGTAACAGGTTTACATTTAAAATATCTGTAATAGATATGTTTACCTAATTCTGAGGTGAATCAACTAACCATAAACATGAGCTGATTTACGATTTAGAGGGAAAGAAAAGGTGTGGACCATGATAAGAGCAAAATTATAGGATTAGTAGAAGCTAACTCCTGTGAGGATCTTGTTCTACCCTGTTGACACCTTTTGAAACCGTTTTTAACCAAGTAAATTCAAATTTAGCTTTAAAGTTCTTGGGGAAAAAAATATCTTATCTAGTTTTAATTGTGAATAACTAAAAGTTTATGTTCGCCATCATTATAGCCATTGGAGCTGGCATGGTGTTTAAAAAGCAAAACATTCCATCTCAGCCAGTTAAAGTATCTTTCATCTAGTCATATTTATCCACAGGCTCTTAATATGAGATTATAACAGACCAAATGTATAGATTTAAAGTTTAAGTTAAAATTTGTAGATACTTTTTACTATATTCAAGATATTTTTGCTTGCTAAGATTAAAGTGTAGCTAACATTAGGTAGAAAGAAGCACAGCTAGTAAGCAACTGACATTTCTATGTATCTTTGATTGTGTTTTAGATTTTTGTTTCTTTAGTATTTTTTTCCCCTCTCAGAATATAAAAAATAAAATAAAGCTTTTTCAGAATGTTAGGTTTTATCTTTTTCTGTTAGGAAACATTCCTCCCATAGCAAAGAAACTCCTAGAGTAGATCTCATGTTAAACTCTTCTTTGTCTCCTAGACAGAAATGAGCCATCTTTGAGACTTGATTGAGATTTAGGTGTTTTCTGCATCTTCTCAAAGATGTCTTAAATGTGGCTCATTACCTTTAAATCTCACAGATAGTTTACATTTGTCTTGTGTGCAACTCACATATGCAGGAATGAGCCGTCTTTGAGACTTGAATTAGATTTTAACCGTTTTCTCAATTTTCTCAAATGTGTCTCGAATATGGCTCATTACCTCTAAATCTCAGAGATAGTTCATACAGTATTTGTCTTGTGTGCGACTCATATTTTTTGTTTCCCCTAAGCAGTGTTTCCCACACATAAAGTATACAGTCAAAGTGTGCATTTGGGTTTTCTGATATGTTCTGATATGATCCTTTCTAAAAAAATAAATAAATAAATAAATAATAAATAACAAAAAAAAAAACAATTTGCTTAGTCATGTATGTATAGTTAGTTAAAATGAAATAAAATTGAGTTCTTTATATTGAAGAATATATTCTGCTGAAAAAATATCACTTTATATTTCACAATCCTGACTTATATACAGTATATTTATTAAAACATAATGCGAAGAATGTCTAAAAATGCTTTTGGTTCAAAGAAAAGACAAAGTCGAGCTTGTAATGAGACCGCACAATTGAGTCTCATAAGACAAGAAAAAGCTAATTCTGAGCAACAAAATTTTGCTATCGGTCCTACCTACTACTAGCAATCTTTGCTAGCGTGCTAATCATTATTGAATGGAAGTGTAACTCTGCTTGTTTAGGAATAAACTTTATACACTTTCAACTATAAATGAATACCAAGCACCACAGCTATGTCTTTTATGTCTAGATGGACAGTATACTGTAAAATATTATACTTTTAAAGAAGATGCTAGTGTTCAACTGCCTAGCATTAGAAGCTAGAAAGCAGCACAGCTGGTGTTACATTTGCTAGCAAGATTTTTTTTTTTTTTTTTTTAACTTGGGCATATATATATATATATATATATATATATATATATATATATATCCTGTTAGTATTTGTAAGAAATAACAGATTTTCAAAATGCTAGTGTTTAGCTCTTCCTCCTACAAAATGTGCCTCCTAATCCTAGCAATTTTTGCTATCTTGCTAATCCCTTCTGAATGAATTTGGGGTCACACAGAGTTTATAACACATTTTTAACACACTTTCTGTTCTAATATAAAGTCAATATCTTTTATGTCTAGCCGGAGCAGTCTTACTCAATACTTTAAAAAAAAAAAAAAAAAAAAAAATGTTATTCTTGCGAAGCAGCTTTGATTGCTATACAATATTTGTATTGTGTGAAAAGGCAAATTCCAACAGACTTTCTAAAACAGATCTTGTTCTGATCAACTTTATCTAACTAATGGCTGTTAAATCTGTTAACCTTATAAATGATGTGTTTGTATTAGGTACTCTATAAAACAGCCTGGAGTGAGAGCATTGGCCGCGACTGTGCTGCTTACTGTGCTAAGAAGTGAGTGTTTCCTCACACACTTGCCATTATATATATGTACATTGTTGTTGTTGTTTTTAACCAGTAATTTACTAGGGGTCGTTCAAGTCAAACCGGGCCTTTTGATTATTGAGAATTAGTTTTCATAGTACAGCATACCCACCCCATGATCGGACTGCCTGCTTCTTGTATGAAACACTTGCCTTCCAGCAACTCCTTTAATGGCCCAAACATGCGGAAACGAGGTCAGGACTATAGTCTAAGAGTCTCATCATCGCACTGTGTTCGAAGTCTTTTGTAAATGTCAATCGATATTACTCCTTCATTCACCAGAAATTTCATCACAACGCCCCTCTGAAGGACCGTACAAGGATGTATATAGTTGTTGTAGTTAGGAGAAAATGTCGAGTGGGTCATATGAGGGCATTCTGTTCTCAAGAGATTAATGTGTATTGAGGTTAGACATGAAATTTCCGATCTAAACATTATTAAAAATTTATTTTATTTTATTTTTTGCTCAAATTTTCATTACAAACTTAGTGGTTTATATTATCACATCTGATAAATGTATAAACATTTTCTCTCTCTCTCTTTCTTTACTGTCCACCTTACAGGTACTCAGACCATCTGCACCGTTTCCATGAGAACGGCGACAATGCTGATATGTGGCAGTGAAGCAGCGTGACAGTAAAAGTTGATGGTCTTCATGTTTTCTTCTCTTTCACTCCGCCTATACCTTAGACTTAGTCCCTTATATCTAAAAAAAAAAAAAAAACGCTTCAAAAAGTAGGTTTGAATTGTCAGCCACTAGAGGGCGCAAATGGTTTAGCGTCTCCAAAATTCATAATGACTATATATATATAGAGTTCAGATTAAGGTTGATGATCATTTCTATGCATGCTCGCTAATTCATAAATCTAAAAAATAATAATAATAAATAACCACACATATATAATTCTGCTTTGTTTTACAGTGGGGACCGGTGTATGTCTGAATAATTCTGCTTCTTTCTTTTTCTTCTTGAACTACATAAAACGATTAGTAGTTGATAAAATAATACAGTTTTTAATTTTAGTTGAATTCATATATTACTTTATCTTTAAAACTTTAAACAATATAATACGCTTTAATTGTGGGTTTTTTTCCCCCGTTCTTCTTTTGAATCCTAAATCATTTCCATCATTATTGGGGTATCAGGGTTACTGTGCTATCTATTTAAATTCTATGCAGAAGATTAATTCGTAGAAATGAATAAATATGTTAAGGTTGTGGAAAGTTAAACTTAAAGACTAAAGGTTTGTTAAGGTTTTGTTTAAACTGGGTTTATTGATGTTGCTCTGTTAAGACCTTGTTGTTTACAGGTCGAGGGAGGCTTGCTGGCTGTAGATTCTCTGCTCTTGTGTTTTTAACACAACATGTCATGTCATGTTATAATTGAAACTGTGTAACACAGATGGGAGCATCCTCTACTTCCTGTTAGCACTGTGTTTAATTAGCATGTCTCTGTTTCTCTCATTCCCTTTTAGTATCCTAATAAAACTGTGAGCATCTACAATGGGTCGATTGTGCTCATTTATTTGTTGATGTTTTTTTAATAACTTTGCATTCATTAAAATTAAGGATCTACTGTGCATCTTAAGCTATAAACCTTTTAAATATCTTGATCTAAATATCCCTTGTATTAAAGATTTTTTTCAAGTCTGTCTTACTGTAAATCAAAATTGAGTTGCAGATAAGTACATTACAATAGGTCTTGATCAGTATAAACTTTCCTGCTCTGAACACCGTGCGTGTCTCTCGGAAAGCAAGTACAGTTCAGCTATTCAGCTAAAACTCAAATGAAGCTTCTGCAGCCCCACTGAGCCAAATCATGTTGGTATCTTTCAAAGTTACAGTGTGAAATTCTGTTGAAATTAAACAGTTAAATTTGTATCAAATACAATTTTAACTCTTTTATTTTACCAGGCTAGTTCAAACATACAGACAAGCGTGATCAACACGAATCATTAGAAATAAAGGGTGCAATATGGAAAATTTGAATTATACTTATTATGGGGTTTTGAGATGTTCCCTAAAGTCCTAAATTTCCAGGTTCCTATATGTTTGCTCCTTATTTGACTGTTTGTTGGTTAAATTATTCTAGAGATCTCCAAAACCACATAAAATGATAGCCATTGTTTTTGTTGTGTTTAAATACGATAGTTTTGAAGTGGTAAAGGATAATATTCAAGAAATATTTTTACCTTGAAATGGGTAACAATTGTCTCGAACAGAATAGGAGGACTAATGTGTTTTAACAGAAAAATTAATTAGGGAAACCCACGGCCTTTGGAACATACAGTAGGACTCTTTGTGTACCATTTACAGGCCTGTGAAATGTTTTAGAGTGGCCTAGTCAGTCAGACTTAAATCTGACTGAGATGCTGTGTTATGATCTTAAACAGATGCTCAAATTCTGCAAAGAAGAGCCAAAACTCTTCCACAGTGCCAGTTATCGCAAAAGTTTGATTGCAGTTATTGCCACTAAGGGTGGCACAAATTATTAGGTTAAGGGGCAATTACTTTTTCACATAGGGCCAGGTAGGTCTGGATAGCTTTTTTCCCGCTAATACATATAATCAACATTTAAAAACGGCATTTTGTATTTACTTGAGTTATCTTTAAAATTTTTCGTTTAAATTTATTTGATGACCTGAATCATTTAAGTGTGACAAAAAAACGGCAGTAGTGAAATACCTTTTTCACAGCACTGTAAATCTGGGGATCATAGGACCATGGGAACATACAGTAGGTACACCTTTTAGCTGATGTGAGGTTGCCGTCACTTACGGTCCTCAAGAATCTGTTCCTAGGTGGAACTCCTATGTGGTCAAATTTACTTTTGGTACCTTCAGTCAGTTTGGTAATAAACAGTTGTGCTAATTTATTAAGCACAAAACATCATCAGACCAAAAAGAGAAAGAGGAGAAGCAGAAGAGAATTTGCTCGAGTCCTCTCTTGAACCTACATGGCTATAAACCCAATGTTTACTAACGCTCTCCATCGCTGAAGTGCCTCGTCCTCCTCAGGAGCTGCATTCAAAATGTTCCAAATATGGATTGTTTGACGTCCGTGCATCGTGAGACGCCCTTTGAAATCACATTCGGCTTTACTCAAGATGTTTAATGCAGCTCCTAATGCCTCCATTGCTATCATTGCTAATGCAGCTCCATTGCTGTCATTAATATCCAACATATAAAAGGATAAAAATGCTTAAAGCTACCAGATGTTGGATTGCAAAATTAAACTGGTAATCAGCAACGATTCCAAATTTGTCACAACCTTGGTTTCCACAACGTTCCCCTGTATTGTTCCTTTTAATCTGACAATTACACTACCAAAACAAAAAGTAATGGTTGCAGAGGTGTAAATTATTGGCTGTTAGCAAGAAATAAAAAAAAAATAATAATAAAACATTAAAAAGAACTGTTCAGTGAATTATTAAAATCTGGAATATTTCTGGAAATAATGTGATTGGAAAAAAAATAATGGACGTGATCAGAGATCATTTACTGAAGTTGCATTGTATAAAATCGACAAATCACAGCATTGATAAATAGTAAAATCAAGATCGTTTCCACACACTCAATGTTTCTGTTCATTAATTTATTCATCTTTTATGCCGCTTATCCCATACATGGTTGCAGGGGGCCTGGACCTATGTGTACGAGGCAGGATACACCCTGGACATGGTGCCAGTCTATTGCAGGACACACAAATACATTATGGGCATTTTGGGAATGCCAATCAGCCTAATCTGCATGTCTTTGGACTGTGAGAGGAAACCGCCGTTCCTGCAACGGAAACTACACACACACACACAGACAGGAATCGAACCCTCAACTCTGGAGGTGCAAGGCCACAGCGGTAACCACTACGCCATCATACAGCCCAATATTTTTGTGCTAATCGGAACTATGCCTCATGTGGTCTGATGAGTCCAGGCTGACCCTGTTCCAGAGCGATGGGCGTGTCAGGGTAAGAAGGGAAGCGCATTAAGCATAGTGCCCACTATACAAGCCTCTGGAGACAGTGTTGGCAATAAAATAAAGTCAGCTGATGATCTGAATGTACTGAATGACCAGGTTATCACATCAATGAGTTTTTTTTTTCCTAATGGCATGAGTTCCAGGACTCAGATTGTGAAAGTGTTGTTCCTGGAGCATGAGGAATCCTTTTCAGGCATGAACTGGTCACCACTTTGTGTGCTGTAAACCTAAAAGCAGGAAAATATTAGAATGTGTGCGAAGTATAGTACCTATTCCTGATACTGTGATTTTTTTGGATGGAGATGTTTAGGAGTAAGTAGGATCGGGTGTTAATAGCTGCTGTAATGTAAGTGATAGCAGGAGTTCATTTGTTTCAATGGATGTTCTACAACATTCAATTAAAAGGGGATAAAATGTATGGTGCATCATTTTAAAATGTTACTATGGTATCTACAGTATAAGGAATAGAAATCTTTTAATAAGCGTTTTAATTTTAATTTGGGATTGTAAGAGTAACATTTCCTATAACAGCACATCCTACTGTTATTTATACCTCACTTATAAGTGTTATAGGAACAGCCAACCTGACTAGTCCTTGTGTTAAACCAATGTGTTTGTCTGATATCTTATGCAGTTCGATCCAATCTGAGAGACAGACGCATGTTTCTTCTAAGTCACATGAAGCAAAATTGGCTTTTTTTTTTTTTTGTCATTTGAAGAGCAAAATATGGTGTTGTTTATTACAGAATGTCAGTTTGAATCATTAAAACTAGTTATTACTATCTAGCGGTGTGTTGTGTTCACTGTTGGTGACATTAGCTCAGGGATAAAAAGGCAGCGTGTCCTTTACAGCGGTGCGGTGCTGCGCTAGGCGGGGGGCCTGTAACAGCGGGAGCTCTTCGGACTCGGCTGAATAATTCATGTAGTCGCCTTTTAATGTGTACCGTCATCCTGAGCTTTTTGTGCTTTCATTAAAGAGTAAAGAAGGCACTATGCTGTTCACATAAACCCACCCACACACAGACATACACGGACACACACTCTTCTCTGTTATCCTGTTTACCACAATTAGCCCCGAGTCATTAGTTAACCTGTGGGAGACTAGCAGGGTTGTAAATGCGGGAAATGGAGAAGAGCTGCAGATGAGGCCATGCTTTTAAAACTTGCCTCATCACTGCAGCCTGTCAGTGTGTGTTAGCGCTCTTGGGGTGTGAATTAGCACAATTAGCTTGAAGCACACCTACACACAGCACAGGAAGTGGGGCCATTAGTTCGTTTGTTTGTTTTTTTCAGTATGCATTTTATTTATTTGCTGAAATAAAATGGTCAAGGGATAGTTTTGCGGATGCATAATAAAGTCAGACTCCGGTGTGTTAAGGGATTTGTGTTTATTTAGCCAACAGGGCATTAATGAGGTCAGGGTGTGGGGTGTGTGTGTGTGTGTGTGTGTGTGCGTATGCAGGACAATTCAACCTTGGGAAAACCTTGTGTTCAAGGAGCACATGTTCAAGGTATCCAAAGACATTTTAGACTACAGTGTTTTGTTCGGGAGAGACTTTTACTGTTTGTATGGAAGAAGAAGATGACTTTGATTTGTCACATACACATTGCAGCAGAGTGAAATAATACTTTTTGTCACATTTCCCAAATAGGAATCTGGGCTCAACTATGATATGGCATCCTGGATGGATTAATGTTTTAATCATTGAGTTTTTGGAGACCGTACACAAAGCAAACATCATCCATTGAAAGTCTTTTCTATCCATCACGCTAGCTTTTGGAAAAACAGACTAATTCATAAATAGTGGTGTCTATTTGTCTCTCAGTGTGTTCAAATCAAACCAGGACTTTTGATTCTGCAGAATAACAGAACACAGTTCTGAGGGTAAAACCTCCCGTTATTTCTCTATGTAATCCCCTGCTACACTAATGCACTTATCCCAGTGTTTCACTAGCGCTTGAATACCATTAAAGTAGAAAGTTTTCTCGGTACATCGGAGCCATGATTGGACTGCCTCCTTCACGTCTGAAACGGTGGCCTCCCAGGAACTCCTTTGATGGCCCATAAAAGTGGAAAAACTTGGAGTGAGGTCAGGACTGTACAGGGGATGTGGCTATAACTCCCAGCCGAGTTCCTCTAACGTGCAAGTGGTGTTTGGGAATGACAAGTTGTCAAGTTGGTGACAAGTTGTCTGTCGATTTTCAAGGATCGCAGGAACGACTGCGCTCTGGCTGGGATCTGTCATTCACGGACGTACAGGTTTCTTTAAAATGCTTGCACCATTCAAATGTGTTACTGTGGCTTAGAGTCTCATCACCGTACTGTGCTTGGATTCTTTTGTAAATGTCAATCTGTTTTAGGTCTTCATTCATGATTAACTTCATCACAAGTCCCTAACTTCATTAACTTCATTGGACGCCCTTCGTTAAAACTTCATCCCTGTAATGCATCATTTTTTTTTTCTTTTTACTCTCTTTCTTTTACAGCAGATGAACCATTATCAGTCTCTTTCAGGAAACCCCCAGGTTCTAATTGACCCCTGCTTGGTCTGGTCGCCGTGGCAACAGTGCTTCCCGTGTCCTCTGTGTGATGCTGGAAGACGGAATGAGGATGAGTCATTAGCCCATGTGACCTGGCTCAGCCAATCAGAGGCTCGGCTTGGCCTCCCCAGGCTCAGAGAGACCACCGGTGTTAAACCCCTCATAAAGCTGATGGAGGGACTTTACTCTCCTAAGAGCTCCATCCTGCACGAATGCACACGATCACACACACACTCGACTTTTACAGTCCGTCTGATGTCGTGTGTGAGGTGATGTAGTGGGATGTAGGCGGTTTAGCTGTGAAGGGGCAGATTAACTTTAAGGGTTTTAAAGGTTTTTTCAGATCTGGAAAACATGTGTGTTCAGTAATGTTTTGAAATAATAATTATGATTTTAAAAAAGCATAGAAAAACAGACTAAATGGAGTTCATGTGTCAAACTATATATATATATATATATATATATATATATATATATATATATCTAACAAAAAAATTGTATGTCTAAACTCATTTCTCTAAGAAATGCTTTAATAGTTTATAACAAAAATAATAATCATCTACAATTGCTACAGAATAATTAATATGAATTATTACAGTATTATTGTTATTATTTTTATTTTGGGACATTATTATTAATATAATATATTAGAATATTCGTATATTTTTATTATATTATATTATTTTATATTATATTATATTATATCCTTTAGAAATAAATATGAATAATATAACATACATAAAACTGTAAATCTCTATTTTTGTGTATGCATTTACGTATATTACTTTATATGTATATCTTGATATACATTGGTACATCACTGGAAAAGGTTTATATATTGAAATTAAATATAAAATATTCCAATCGTGACCTAATTTAAATGAATAACCTATAAAATATGCACAGAATTTAAACTTTTAAAATAAGGAAGCAATTTTTATGGAAGGAAGGGAAAAGAAAGAGGGAAGGAATGGAAAGGGAGGGGGAAAAGGAAAGAAAGAAAAATAATAATAAAAAGGAATTAAAGAAAAAAAATGAAGGAAAAAGAAAGAAAGAAAGAAACAAGGAAAAAAGGAATGGGAAGGAAACTAAAGAAAGGAAGGAGATTAGAGTTTCTGAGTAAAGTATATTCAAAAGACACAGAAACAAGTGATGTTCATCATTGTTTTATTTCTGTTTGATGATGATAAAATAAAGCAGGAGTTGTACAGTCTTGCATGTAATGTACAGTACAGTTCATCCCTTTGTCCTCAATTATTGGGCAGATGGAGAACGTGTGTATGTCAGAAGCTACTTCTGTTCATGTCATGTTCATAATCTCAGACCTTAGTCTCTAAACTGCAGTTTTTCACATAAATGCACATCTTCTATCCTCATTCGACAGGCTCCAGGAGTGTAAAGTTGGTTACAGGACCAACTTTAAATAGAAATAGTTGAACTTGCCTGATCATGTGGCACAGTTAGAGATCGAAGTTCCATCATTAAAAATAGTTATATCATGTGCACTAAGCAGTGCATTGCTAACACGTTCTCCAGAGGCTTGTACAGTGGTCACTATGCATGATGGGTGCATCGCTTCATGTGCTTCCCTTCTCACGCTGGCTCACCCATCGCTCTGGAATAGGAGTCAATCTGACCCATCAAGACCACATGACCCGTGTTAAGATCTTGGGGTGGTTTCAGTTGGTCAGGGTCTAGACTCAGCAACGTTATGTGGCAATAAAATGAAGTCAGCTGACGACCTGAAAGTACTGAATGAACAGGGTATCACATCTATGGAGTTCCTTTTTTTCACTGATGTTCCAAGATTATGGAATCGTGGTTCTGGGAGCACGAGGAATAATTTCTAATCAAAGCCAAAGGTGTTCAAATAAATAAATAGCACACACTAATATTTTGTTTGTTTATTCGGCACGGTTGCATAGTGGTTAGCACTGTCGCCTTGTACCTCCACGGTCTGGGTTTGATTCCCGCCTTGGGGGTTGAGTTTGCATTTTCTCCCCGAGCTTGGTGGGTTTCCTCTGGGTACCCCGGTTTCCTCCCACAGTCCAAAGACATGCAGATTTGCCTAATTGGCGTTCCCAAATTAGTGTGTGAGTGTATGTAACTGTGTGTGCCCTGTGATGGATTAACACCCCATCCAGGGTGTACCCCACCTCAAACCCTATTATAAGTCTCCTGCGACAGGATCCAGGCCCTCCGTGACCCTATATACAGGATGAAGCTGTATAGACGATGAATGAACAAGTGAGTGAGTAAGGGGTCAGGCAGTATCTGAAAATCAACTTATTAAAGGTGCCTTTAGCACCTGACACACTTCCTGTTCCATTTTCGCTTCCCCTTCAGCTTGTCCTTAAAAGTGCTATAATGCATTTCCCAGTATGGAGGTGTAATATATACACTGATGGTCCCCCGGGGCCAAACCACCGGCACTGGCGGTTATGATGGCAGAAGTTTCCACAAAGTGTGTGTGTGTGTGTGGGTGTGGGAGCAGCTTTTAGAGAGCCATACACACCTTTATGAAGTGAGAAGAGACTACAGAGTGACCTCAAAGTAATTGGATGGATTTGACTGGTGCTAAGCTGTTGCTAGGCTGTGTGGCTGTGCGTGTGTGTGTGGTGCCTCCCTCCCCCTCTGTCCAGAAAGATGTCAATTCATCCTTCCGGCAGAAAACTGCTGAAGGATCAATAAGGTTTTGTGGAGACTTAGACTTATTTATTGGTGCCTGTTTAGTTTTTTTTTTTAATGTTATATTTTAAATTTTATGTTATATCACGTAAAGTCCTGTAAAGTCATTTTGCATCACGTCATGTGTCAAGTCATAATTGATCGCATTATGTCGTGCTGTATTAATTCATATTGTGTTGTATTAAGTCATTGTATTGTGTAACGTACAGTAGCATGAGGTCATTTCATATCAAGTCATATTTTATTCCTTCATGTCAAGTCAATGTATCATATGTGAACAATACAATGAGCCTATGATATTTCATGATATCTGCTGTCACACACGCACACACACACCATGCTATAGTGTTAGAGACAAAATCAAACTAATCACAGGTTTAATAAGGAACCATACTAACATCATGGCTCGTATCGCTTTATCTTGTCTAGCTGTAATGTCCGTATGTGATAGTGTGATTGTTTTATCCCCGTCACTCCATCACAGTGTGTTAGAGGAACAAGAAATTCTATTTTCTCATCCAGGAAACGGATAACTCGCATTGCTCCTGAGGGAAAACCTCTTCTATTGACTTATGCTCTTCTCCAGCCTGTAAAGTTCATAAAGACACTGATCTGCATTAGACATAACCTCCCTCCCCCCTCCTGTTAAACCCCCCATGTGAGAGCTTTGAGATAAGTAACTTCATTTGTTTTTCACCACTAGGACCGAGCGCTTGTTTGGACTTTGTTCTTTCGTACTGTAGATCTCGCTGTGCCTTTGAACATGCCGGCCTGAGGAGACCGCCGGGGAGCATGCGGGACCTCTTTGAGTAGCGCAAAGCGAATCCATTGTGTGAGAGTAACTCGCTAAACAGTGACGAATCCCATGAGCCATCTTAAGCAAACAAATGAATAGCGTCTTATTTATCAAGTGAGTGAGGGAAATTAATAACAAGCTGAGCTGCACAAAACTGTCATAATAATAATATTAATAATGGAGAGCTTTGCTATTTGCAGCATTAACACAGCAAATGTCACTCAGCCAGACTAAATTAAAGACTATAAGGCAGAATCCAATGCAAACATGGGACCCGTACTGACTTAGCCCAGGCCACAAATGAATGATTGTATGATACAATCATCTCAGAGCCTATTTTTGATGAGACTATGCTCAAACCCTGGCGTTAAATATAAAGCTGTGCAACTCAACCATATGTGATGAGAAAAGCATATGAGGCAATATAACAGACCCTGGGGTAGGGTGGGCTGATATTCCTTCTTTCCCCTACTCCTGTCCCAGCTGGTCTCCTCCCTTCCCCCTGCTCAGGATATTGTATTAGAAACCGCGGCGTGAGAAAGCGTGAGGGGGTGACGGCTTGTCTTCAGTCCATAATGCTCAGAACTCTATCGGCCAAAACACAGCACTGGCGCTGATTTTTTTTAATGTTATACATATAATACAGAAAATGTTTGTGCCAAAAAAACTACTTTGGAAGTTTATGCAACATGGAAGTGACCAATCTTGCTTCCTTAAAAATTTCAAGTTGCTATTTTAAGGAGAGATGATTTTATACAGTATGTGCCCCCAAAATTTCCGTTTTTCTGTATTATACTGTCTCACTTCAAACGATAATTATTTAAAATACAAATTATTTGTATTTATTTATAAGTATTGATAAAATTGGAGTAAGCTTCTAGAAGAATAGAAGCATATGACCTTTCTTCCCCCAAGTTACTAACAACAGCGGGTTTGTTTAAATGCTCCAAATTAAACACACGCCTTAAGTTATGGCCACAAAACATAGAAAAGTATAGCTTATTCAGTTAAAATTGCTGTTTGTAATCTGCCCAATGATTATTGTAAACATATACGGTACCATTAAAATTCCAGGGTTACCTCGGTGCTTTGCATGAGAGATGTTTTTTGGTAAGAGCTTAAAAAGCAAAACAAAAATAATAATAATCTGTAGTGTCCGTAACCATGTCAAATTCATGTTGCAATATCTTAACAATTTCGCATTTTAGAATAATAATTTTTTTTTCAGGTTTATGTCTTTTCATGTGAAATCTAAATCTAAAAAAGTTTCATCTGAATTAAAATTAATTGATTGAATTAATTGAAATATTTGAAGGAAAAAAAAGGTTACAGGATCTACATAAAAGGGTATGAAAAAAGGTTACAGACACTACATAAAAGGGCATGAAATTGTTTTTTTTCTGATCTTTTTCATCTTTTATCTGATCTTTTATCAGATCTTTTTATCTGATAAAAATATAAATTTATATGCATATTTACAAAAAAAAATGAAGCGTGGATCTGGAGAGGTTTTATGAAAAATTAAGTATTATGAAAAATGGTGTTATACTGTATGATCCTATTTGAAAATAAATTTGTTCACCTACTGTACTGTGCATTTTTTGGTCGAATACAGTAACGTACTGTAAATCATGCAGCACTAACAGACACACTTCCCTCCCCAAACATATAATACTCTAAGTGCCAAGTCTTGGATGAGTCGCGTCCCAGATTTGGCTCTAATCCTAAATCTAATTCCTTTTCCTTTCCTCCCACGTGACACAAGGAAGCCGGGATGCTGGAAGAGGTGTACGTGTATGTGGAAGCGGTTTGGGACGGAGCCGGAATTGAGGAAGTCGGGGAGAGAGAGAGAGAGAGAGAGAACACGCGCCTGGCTGCGCGCGGCTCCTTTAAGGCACACGCGGAACAGCGGACAAGCGTAAAGAGCCTCTCTCTCTCTCTCTCTCTCTCATATCCCTCCCTCCCTCTCTCCCTCTCTCCTTCTCTCCCCATTATCATCATCAATCCGGTCTGCGCGTCTCCGGACGCTTGGAGCGCGCCATGGAGATCCTGGAGGCTGTTATTTCTCCGCACTGTTAACGTCCTCCTCCTCCTCCTTCTTCTTCTCATGGTCTGATAACGGATGCCAAGGTGTGATCATGGTTTATTGAGGCGGTTTGCAGCGGTTATGAACTGACTGAGCCCGGATCCGACGTGAGGTGAGCACCAGGGCGGCCGGAATCAACGCGATTATTCGATTAATTCGGCTGCGGCTTGTATTTTTACGCACGGGTTTTTTGTCTCTGTATGGCCAGTGGATCAGATGTTAGGGCTCAGGTGGTAAGAGCTGCAGAGGTGTCCGTGTGTCTCTCTGCGCTCCGAAACAGTCCCCCCTTCCCCATGCGCATTCATGTTAATCGCATTAATTAATTGCGAATATA
>JAQMYG010000018.1:5445948-5465601 GCA_030014215.1 Clariallabes teugelsi
AAACGTTTGACCTCTGTCATTGCTAACAAAGGGTATATAACAAAGTATTGAGATGAAATTTTGTTATTGACCAAATAGTTAATAGTTTTGAAGCCATCTTGGGTCTGAAATAAAAATTATATCAGGAAAAATGCATATGGATCCAGACTTTGGGGACACCATATATATAAATTGTATATATATATGAGTCAACAATCTGAAATCATGTTGTTGAATTCAGAGAAACATAATCATAGATTTACTTGGAATATTAAGGATGTTTATCTCTAAAGGGTATTGAACCAGCATCATAGCCAGAACGTCTCCTCTGTGAAACTTACTGCATCATGGGAAATTTTCTCTCTCTCTTTCTTTCTCACACACAAAGGTCTATCATGCGGCCAAAGATCCTCTCTGCAGCACTCAGGGGTATCGTCTTGCTGGATGCGTTCGGCAGTCACACGGGCCGCTGTACTCCGATTATGGAACTGTTAAGGTGCATTACTATGACCTTTCCAAGGTCAGGTGCTGATCTCAGATCGTCCTCAGCGCTGTGAGAGGGGACTGATGTGAGGTCAGGGGTTGGGCAGTAGCAAGAACGATGAACTCTGGATTCTTCATTAGACACCCCCCTGCACTTCCACTCTATAACCCACATGACCCGGAAGGCTCTGCTTCCACACACACACACAAACACACACACACACATACAAAGATTGTTTTAGCAGCTGGGATTGAGCATAAAAACATGCCTGTCTTTTTCTTCCTGCTCTCTCAGCGATTGTTATAAATCCAGACTGGAATAACAGATTCTCCTGACGTCCCCAAATCACTGCACTGTATGCTATAAATCACACACACACTCACACACACACACACACACACACACACACACACACACACACACACACACACAGCAGCTGCATTAACTCTTAATGTATACAGCTCCTGTGCTGGTGAATGAAAAAAGCCTTGGGTTCAAATAGTAATGGATCAACTGAGAGTTTCTTTTTTTATCAGAAAGGGTTGCAAGAGCAATATAGGAAACAAAAAAACAACAACCTACTTAACAAGTAAACCAGGGCTCAGGAAACTAGCAAACGTTTTTCGAAGAACTATTCTCTTTTGTTGCCTGGTGCTTAGTCAATTTTTTTAATAATAATTTGTAATAATAATAAAGGACTAGAGAGGGAGCCAGTGAGTCTAATCAGGTCCTACACCAATCATAAGGCTGAGGAGGAGACTGGACACATAATACACATGACAGGGTAAAGAACGAAGCATGTGGAGAAAGAAAGCAAAGCAGGTACAGAGTATGCCACTCTAGGGGGCGCTTCAAGGACAGGTTTTATTTGGTAAAGCGAACTTTATTTGGTTTGGACATTTTTACATTTAAAACGGCGTGATGCGTCTTCACGCTGTAACTCCATCGCATACTATTTGTACCCAATTCCACCACCTGCTGCACTACACACATGGGCTTTATTCAATTACAGCAGTACCTCGACATACAAATTTAATCCCTCCCGGAGGCAAGTTTCTATGGCAAAAGTTTGCTAGTATTGCGAGACACATTGTCCCATAGGAAATAATGTAAATGCAGATAATCCGTTCCAGCCACCCAAAAATATTACCAATATTTCATATTTCCAACACTATAATCATATTTTTGTATATAAAAACAATCAAAACATTTAGAAAAGATATGTAAATTAAGGAAAAGGACAATATAAAATAAATAGACATTAAACCTCACTTAATCTTAATTTATGATTCCTCTTGGCATCGGCTACTTTTAAAACTAATTTGAAAGTGACTCCCTTTTCTTCTTGCTACCGTCCTTGCTAACATTTTTTTGACCCATGGTTTTATGTCTTCACTAAATCAAGCACAAATTGCAAAAAGTCCACAATAAAATGTGTAAACTTACTTCGTTTGGCTTTCCACTCATGTGAACAAGTTTTAAATGGCTCTTGAACGTACGTGCAACTTAGCCGGCGTTTGGTTCGGCTCGGTTGGTTCATATGCCAGAAATGATTTGTGTGCCGAGACAAATGTCTTGCAAAATGTCAGTTCTTAAGGTAAAAATTCTTAAGGCGGGCCATTCGTATGTGTATTATTGAGTATAAAGTGGGATAAAATAACAATACTATTAGGCACAGTGTAGTTCGACTTCCTGTTCCTTCTTTGTGTTTATTGCTTGCCAACCAACTACTACTGTACTTGGTACGGAGCAACATTAATAATGTACAGTAAGTAAAAGCTGGCCATGGTGGTGTGTGGGTCGGGTGGTTTGAGTAGAAATCTTACCAAGAAATGCTACAAAGCACCCTTATTAGTGTTTTAGTAGTACATTATTCAGAGCTTTTTTTTTCCAAAACACCTCTCACTGCTCATGGATCTAATGTTGTCCAGAAAAATAACTTTGCCAAGTTAGGTTCTTGATGTTGGTTCTAATGTTAAAGTTTAAGATTCTTTGAGATTTTGTACCAATTTTATGAAAACTTCCTGTCCCTCCAGTATCAGTAACCTTTAGACGCTAGTCCAACAATCTGCTCATCGGAGCTTCCTTAAATCTGGCAGGTTTTTATTCTTTCTTTGTCTTTTCTTTTTGCTCAGCTACCAAATTCGCACTATTTTAGCTAATAATATTTAATATTTTAGCTCCTTATTTGTACATTGTGTTTATATATTTGCATTATTTTTGGTGTAACTGTTTAAAGATTTTTACATCATTCATTCGTGCTCATGTGCTTCAGTTTAGTGAGAGTTATAATGAGTCTGTTATGGGAAAACAAAGGTGTGGGGCAGGAAAACATCCTGGAGGGTTGCTATATATATATGCTATATATATATATATTACATCAGTTACAGATGATTATTATTATTATAATTATTATTGAAAACTTGATTTGTAATAATATATTGATCCCATTTATTCTTTTCTACTCGATCGTAAGTTCTAATCATTGGCTGATATGTGATATCAATCCCGTCCTGACATCCTCTCCGTAACCATGCCAACCAAGCCGACCGCAGGTGTAATGCAACATGCATTATGGCAATTTGTGTCCTGCGTTCGCACACATGATCTGCTTCTTGTCAGTTGAAATGGCACTTTCATGGCATAGAATGTACTAGTGGATCAGATTAGACACCAGACCGGCATCTCAGGCCAGAATCTGACCTGATGTTCATACTCGGTATTGTTCCTTTTTTTTTTTTTTAATTAGATAGATTTAATATTAGGCGTTTAGCTCAGAAAATATTCACACTGAAGAAAACATCATTCACTAATTGCGAATAAAGTATTTCTAGTAAAATCTGTCCACTCTTGGCAACACAACAAGGCAGTTATTTTCAGTTATGCAAGACCGAGCTCACATCGAATGTGGAGATCCATATTCCTGAAACAGAATCATAGTAAATCAAAACAAACACGTTAGTGTAAACATTATCTGGTATAAGTTTTTTTTTTCCATGGAAGCAAAACATAACTCCCTAAAAAGATATATTTATTATTGGAGGGTTAGGAGTTACATCATACAGCCACATTCATATATTTAAACAGCTGACCTTTACTTAGATACTCATTCACAGTAGAGATGTGTAATTTAATTGATTTATTATAATAATTATTATTTTTGATACAATTCAATCAATCGAATCTATGGATCTTTTTTTTTTTATTTTGAGCCGATACTTTTGAAATTATTAAAAAAAATTTAAACAAACAAATTAATTATAGCGGTTAAATGTTCTGAAAAAAATTACCACAGCTTTTGTGGAAATTAGAACTGCTTCCATGTTCTACAAATACTCATGTGTTGCAAGAGTATTTCTCCTTCTTCTTTCAAATTTAATGGGCGATAGGTGCAATGCCGCCACCTACTGGGCTGGAGTGTGAAGCAAAAGATATATAGTGAAACCTCGAGTGTTCCGCAAGACAAGCAAAGATTTTTAATAAATTTTGACTTGGAAAACCAACAAGTCTTGGTTTACGAGTACCGAGTATCATGTATCACGCATGTGCTTCTTGTTTTGACGCCGAGCGTCACATGATCACAACTGAGCCAACAGTTTTTCTCTCTCTTGCGCTGCGGAATTGTGGGTAATCGTCTCCCCTGCTGGGTCTTAGTGCTCGTCTCTTACTGGTATAATCAACATCCATGCACGCGTGTACTGTTTACTATAACACTGTGACCACGTGTGTGTGTGTAAAACATATTTTATTTTGTGTTTGTATTCGTGTATGTACAGCGCACTTGTACTGTTTCTAATAACACACGTGTGTACACAGCGCCTGCGCACATAAACGGAAACACTTATCTGTCGGGATTTATTTTTACTTTTTTTTTAAAGGTAAAGTGCAGGTTTATTTGTTTTATTTTTACTTTATATTTACTATTAATTATTTTTATATATTTATTTTTTTGGACTGTGGAATGAATAATTTGAGTTTCCATTATTTCTTATGGAAACATTTGCTTTGATTTACGGGTGTTTTGGAATACAAGCCCGCTTCCGGAACGAATTATGCTCGTAATCCAAGGTTCCACTGTATAATACTTTATACTTTAAAATCAAGATTTACACAGTCAAAAGTTTGGACACAAGTTTGGATTTATTTTCTACATTTTAGAACAATACTGTTTTTTTTCCCCCCCAAAACTGTGAAATTACACATATGGCATTAGGTAATTAAGTAGCAACATCATCAACAGTCAGTTGTTATTTTAAGACTTGAATGTTCAGCTGTTCTGGAACAGTTCTTGCAAGAACAGTATTGTGTCAATGCATTTGCAAAACCCATGAAGCACCATGATGGAACTGTCTCTCATGTAGACCTTCCCAGAGTTACCAGCCTCAGAAATCACCAATTAACAAACAGTGCCTAAGATTAGAGCCATTGCTTGAGACTAGTCAGACATACAGTAGTGGTATTGAATCAGTAGTGGTAAACAGTAGTGGTATTGAATCAAATCAAACCAAAAAATGAATTGAGTTGAATTGACAGTCTACCTACAGTAAATCTTTCTGGTCTTGGTGGAGTCGAGTATGCGGATGTAGAGTTTCAGATAAACACAGACAGTGTCTGACTTTCCTATTTCCGTTCCTAAGACACAGTCAGTGTGACTTTCTCAGACCCTGATTGATCAACGATGTTGTCACAGCAGTTACGCTGGTTTCTTTTTTTTGTTTTGTTAAAGATTACATTTAGTTATGTATCACAGTCATTACAGCAACTGTCAAAGTGTGGCAGAATCCAGGCTTAGCCTGTAACTGAGCAGCTGATTAAGGGTTAAGGACTTTTCTTAGGGTAATAGCAGCGGCTCTCTGGCAGTGCTAGGATTTACATCTTCAGGTCACAAGCGCAGAAAAGTCCATGCTGAGCAAAAACCATTACTGAGCCTGTTTATGTTTATGTGTAGGATTATATAAATCTAATTGTTGTTATTGAATCCTAGACCACAGTTTACACTGAGCGTTTGTATGAACTGATCAAAAAAGTGTGTATCTTTATCTTTATTGTGTGTGTGTGTGTGTGTGTGTGTGTGTGTGTGTGTGTGTGTGTGAAGACATTCCTTTAACAATTATGGAAGGAGTCTCCAGTATCAGTGCTTTATGACAGTCAGGGTTAAAGCCGTATTGTATCCAATACAACAGAGGATTTTTTTGCAATAAAAATTTGCTGGTATACAAATTGGAGGATTTCTTACTTGCAACATTTATGACACATGTGCAGTGTGTTCACTATGAGATGTGTGTGTGTGTGTGTGTGTGTAATGCTTCAGAGGTCCAGCTGTCACCACGCTGATCTTGTTAAGTGCTGACCTCAGAGTAAGGTCTTTTAGAACACGACTGTCCTTCAGACCTGTCCTTCAGTTTTCTTTTTTCAACCTGCTCAGTTAATAGAGCATTAAATCATTGCTGTATGTGGAGCACTTTAACAAACTCTGAGTATGACGAATGCACAGATGAATAACGTTCAATGTACGGTATCATCACTGTGTATATGAAGATGGTGTAGAAATGATACATGTGCTCGTACATTTTATGAGGAATGCAAAATTTCTCATTAAATAACTATTATATAGTAGCACAATGGTATAGTGGTTAGCACTGTGGCCTCGCACCTCCAGGGTCGAGGGTTCAAGTCCCGCCTTTGGTTTTGTGTGGAGTTTGAGTGTACTCCCAGTTCTAAGTTTCCTCCCACATTTCAAAGACATGCAAATTAGGCTTATTGGTGTTTCCACATTGCCCATAGTGTGTGTAAGCGTGTTTTTGTGCCTCGCGATGCATTACCACCCATCCAGGGAGTAAAAACAAAAGCAATTAAGCAACCATAAAATTGTCAACAGTTTTTACACTGTAAATGTACTTCTTTAGTTGTATTTATTTAGTTATTAACTTAATCAGCAATGACAAAGCACATCAGTGCCTAAGCATTTATTATGTAAATATTTCATTATAGCATAATGGCAAATTGAAAAAAATAATTAAAACGATGCATTAAGAAATTTTCCAAACGTTCATAACGTTTGTGTTCTGTACATTTTAAAAGCACCCATCTCATCTCGTCTAACAAAACAACAGGAATGATGTGTGACATGTTGCATATCCTATGTTGCTGTCATTATTTCACATTGTTTTTTGTCACCATCTATGGAATAATAAATTTTTACTGTTTTGCTTGTAGTGGTTACTTTTAACAAGCAGCCTTTGTGATGAGCCATAATTTTAATATTACTTAGTACTTTAAGAGGATCCCATTTCTTTATTATTGCAACATAAAATTATTATAAAAGAAGCCCAAAGTGGGGAAAAGTATCAATCTGGCAACAAGACCAGCATCTTTTAAGGCATCATTTCCTAGACTGTCATGATCGGTAGATTGAAGTATGTTAGTCACAATCTTGAACAAGGAACTTTTTGGCTTCATGACAAAAACTCATGAAGCCATGGTCTAATAATCTATTTACAGTATGTACATCAAGTTCAAAAGGTGTATTCATAATGGTGTGTGTGTATCCCAGTTATTTCCTACTTCATTCAAGTCAATTATGTTATTTAATCTTATATAAACTGCGCTCCATCTTTAGGTTAAACTAAAAGCGGGGTCATTAACAATCCGCAGGTACTGTAGATCTCATACCAGCCTCGTCATTCATAAAGCTTGTAGATCTTAGAGCTCCTCAGGGAAGGCTTATGGTTATTAATGCGAGCTGCTCTGCGGTATAGAGTCTCTCTCTCTCTCTTACTCTCTCCATCTTACTTTTATAAATGTTTTGTAATGGCAAAGTATATCCCAGAATTCCCTCTGCTTGGCTGGGGAGATGATGAGTCATGAGTGCTTTTACAACATAGGATCTCTCGCTGCCTTTGTGTCTGTCTGTCTCTCTAACAGACTAGGTTTTAAGGATGTCTGTGCCATTGTTAAAATGTGTAAGCATCGGCGGAATGTTTATTATGCGTTTCTGGAATGATCTGTGACTTCACCATGTCTAGACAAACCTCATCTTTACATAGATGTTCATCTCTGTAGTATTTTACAACGATATTGAAATATGATTAGGAGTTTCTGATAGACACTTGTGTACAGTTACAGTTAATTCTGAATTGCTGTGTAATAAATGCAGGTTGTAATTTTTGTTTTTTTTTTAATCATTGCTAGGCTGTCGCAGAAGTCTGAACGCAGGCAAATTAAATTCAGGAAATCGTATTCACGACTGGACAGAGAGAGCGAGAGAGAGAGAGCGAGAGAGAGAAAGAGGTGTGTCAAAACCGGGAAGCGGCAGAAGCATCAATACACAAAAGAAAGAAATAATGCATTGAGGGGAAAGTAGTTCCAGCTAGGGATGGGAATCACCAGGGATCACCCGATATGATATTATCACAATACCTAGGTCTGTACAATTTTACAAATATCATGATTTTTAGGAAAAGAAAAATAGTATGTATAATATTATTAGTATAATATTAATAATATTGTAATATTATTATTATATATTATACATATTGTCATACATATGTATACTAAATATAGTGTGTGTGTATGTGTGTGTGCGTACTTATATGTAAAGAGAAGACAATGTATAGCCTAGATTTATTCATTTAGTCATAGATCAAAAAACAATTATCAACATATAATCCAAAGTTGTTTTTTTTCTGCCTTTTAAAGCTCATTTTCCAGCTACAGGGGACATGAGTGAGAATTAAGTCTGGATGCACTGATGGTTCCTGGGACGTTAAGAGTTAAATGCTGAGCAGGACTCAGAAACTGAGGTCAGTGTATACACAGTCCCGTTCTCTTACACGCTTGTCGTCTCAGCTTACAGATTCACGGCAGTGTGTAGCGAGAAAGTCTGGACACACTCTATATACACCTGAGTGTCTGTGTGTCCTCTCCCTCACTTTTAACAGAATCAATGAAGACAATTTGTCACACTCAGCCCACTTTAGCTCGCTAGTCCCACTGAGCCCCATTTTTCTTCTCTGTTCTTGTATTTTTACCCTTGGGATTTTCATTATAGCAGCAATGACGCTTGTAAGACCTCAATATGGAGCACGGTTTGTCAGGCCTTTTATAGATTAAAGCGCAAAACAAAAGCATGTGGTCGGTTTGAACTGAAACAGTTCGAACTAGAACTGTATAATACAAATGGAGTTTCTAAATAGCTTCTATGTATAGAGTTTGAGATTTATTTTTAGCCATTTCCTTCCTAACCTGAAGAGAACATGGATGGACAAAAATGTCCATACTTCGCTTGGCTCAGTTTCTGTTGCCATTTTAAGCATGTCTGGATGTGAACCTGTCTGTAACTACATTTACCATCTCTGATGCTGCTAATTTTGTACAATAGGCTGAGAGCTACTGCTCCTGAACAGGAAGCAAACAGGAAATTACCGGAAATCCAAACAGGAATTGCGGGATAAGGTAGAAGATGAAAGATTTTGAATGGACGGCTCTTTCAAGGAATCCGCGACAGTTTCCAGGATTTGTATGCCGTGTAATTTGTCTATTTTTATTTAAAGTATGTGACTTTTCATCGTTTGTCACAAGTGGTGTTTGTAACTGGTTACCTCTGTTGTCAAGGTTTTAAAGGGTAGTATAGAATACATCAAGGTGCTTGAAATATTGGAGCACTTGGAGTTTTAAAAGGTAAAAAACAGAAAGCCTTGTTAATTTTTTATAACTATGAACTGCAAAAAAAGAAGAAGTTTGACAAAGAAATTTTACCTACTGTATCTGTCCTTGAGGATGAGGATCGCACAAGGATATATAGACATTGCTTAACGTCACAGTTTGGTACAGTGAAGTGAAGGAAAAAGTAAAGACACTGTGAATTTAACTTTGAAACATATAAAGTTGTACAAACTTAACATATAAACCTTTCGTTCTTTCTTCTTTCACAGAGAATGGGTAGCATGTCCTTCATGATATAAAATATCACCTACACAAAAGTCAACTCCCTATTCATTGAGTGACATCAAATCAACATGTCTACTTACAGCATCGGAAATAAACATAAGCAAGAAAAACCTCTTCCCCTATTACTGTATATACAATTATTAGTCATCGTCTATAGCGCTTTATCCTGTATATAATGTCGCAGGGGGCTTGGAGCCTATCCCAGGCACGAGGCAGGGGACACCCTGGACGGGGTGCCAATCAATCACAGGGTACACACGTTCACTCACACACTGCGGGCAATCTGGGAACGCCAATTAACCTAATCTGCATGTCTTTGAACTGTGGGATGAAACCCACCAAGCACGGGGAGAAGATGCACACACAGACCTGAGGCGGGAATCGAACCCGGACCCTGGAGGTGCAAGGCAACAGTGCTAACCACTAAGCCATATACTGTACAAGTACTAGCTTTAGATTAATAAGCATACTGACATATTTGTTTGCTTATACAGTTCTCTGTATAAACTGTTTTGCATGCTGCTAACAGAACCAGAACATGGGATTACCTCCGGTTTCCTGCTTCGTCTGTCGAGCGCTATTGTTCTATTACTCTGAAATCGGAAATAATGTATTTTTGACTAGCTTCTGATTAGTGCTTAGAACGGTACGCTGAATAATGTATTAAATAAACCTGTTCTAAGCACTAATCAGACGCTATACCATATCTGTGAAGTGATATTTGAATATTTTGGTACAAGATACATGCCTCAGAGAGGTCCCGTCTGTTTTATTCATTTGAAATAAATGAATTATTAGAGAAAATCCCCCAGCACTACGTTAAGCTAGACTGTATTCACTCGGATTATAATGTCCTGTAACCAGTGGTATGACTTAGAACACGCCTCCAGTTATACGTAATATCAACCAAAAGGAAATATGTACCTGGTGGAAAAATCATTAGAACAATAGCTAGCTAGTTCACCAAGCAAGTAAAAGCTCCAATGTTTTGCGAAACAAGTTTTAATAGTTAGTTTAATAGCATGATGACAGAATATGAAAAGTTTATAATATTATGATAAGTAAGTTTTTGTTGTCTTTTCCTAACAAAAATTCCACCACACAATTCCACAATTATGTTGGAATTCCACCTTTAACATAAAGTCAGCAAGTCGTTGACCAACATTTTGGCTAAGAACCCTGGTGTGCCAGAAGTAGAGTCATCCACTCTTCTTAAATACACTGTAAATGACCAACCACTTTAAAGGTTGAGTGTTCAATTCGGACATTTTTATCTGGACAGTGGTTTCTACAAACTGTTCACAGCCTTTTCATGATTCAAGTGTTTTTCTAACCCTCTGCAGGATTCAGAGGCCATAACCTATTCAGCAGGCATAAATCAGCTTGTAGACCCAACACATGTACCTAGCTCTTACTGGCCTAGTTCATATTTCCTGTCTTTATGATGTAATACATTATGATGCCTTTTAAAAAGAAGAGTCAAGCTAGAAATAGAGTCATTGTCATGTTGTCCTTGAGTACCACAGTATAATACTTGAACATTCATAGATTCATATAGATGAATGAGGAATGATAGATTCATTGCCCCAGCTTCTGTTCAGAAGGTTCATGTTGCTTGTGAGCTCCTTTGAGAAACCCTACTTGGAAATGAGCTGAGCACATTGGGAGCATCTCACAAACAGACTAAAAATAAAGCAGCATTTGGAACACACACGTGATGACATGATAAATGGGGTCCGGTTTGGCCTTGGCTACATTCTCCACAAAAGTGAAGCCCCAAATGAAAGCTGAAAAGCAAAGAATAATGGGAGAGGGTGGGAAAATATAGGGGGGGAGGGGGCTCAAATGGTATAATTTGCATAGTAGAGTTCTTTCAATAGAGCAAAGAGGGGAAAAAAAGAAGGCAAAAGATGGAGGGAGATGACAGAGAAAAGCTTGATGCTGGCTGGCGATAATAGAATGTGTTGGGTTTTCTTGACACCACAAAGCCACAAAGAGGGCTTATCTGTGATACAATGAGCTTGGCAGCAGAGCTTGCCTAGGCCTGTGGGAGATGGAGAGACAAAAAGAAAAAGAGAGAGTGTGAGAGAGAAGACTCAATGAGTCTCAGTCTCAGTGGGGTGGAAAGTAGCTGCTTGTCAGCTTCATTTAGTAAAGAAAGCGCTGGCAGATTCACACCTCCGCTCCGCAACACATTCTTCACTCTCACTCACATTGGGAAAAAATTAGACCAGGGGATTATTTCAGCATCACTTGTCATTGCTCATGTATATTAGAAGACAGGATTGGTTCGAAATTTAGGATCGGACATATGCAATATTTTGATGTGTTCTTTTAAGATTTTTTTTTCTGTCTTGCTTATCTCTCCATCAAATCAAACCTGTTCCATCTCTCCCCCTGGTACTTATACACACCTTTTCTTACTTATGCTTCCCATCCTCCAGTGTCTTTCTCCATTCAGTTCCAGGCACTCATTTTCACTAGCAGCACACTGTAGTCTTTCTTTCACACAAACCCTTTTTCTTTCTCTTTTGTATACTGTTAAATATGCACAGTGATGGCTAACCAATAGTCAGCCTCGTCCTTTCCAAGACCAACCCCTGTTCAAATTCCTCTTCATTTTCTTCCTTCACTTTCCTTGTCTTCATCATCTACGGTAGGATGTCTGACCCGTTCTTCCTCTTTCTGTCCCGCAGTGCACTGCCAGGACGTTGGCATGGCCCAGGGATGAATGGCGAAGGGACGCCCGGCAGCCCGGAGCTCTCTTCATGCCCGCTGCCTGACTGGAAGGAGTTCTGCGAGTTGCATGCACGTGCCTCTGCTGCCGACTTCGCCCACAAGTTCCGTCAATTTGTCACAGAGAACCCATGCTACGACGCACCGGGAGCTGACGCCAGCTTCTCACGTCACTTTGCGCGACACTTCCTGGACTGCTTCACTGCTGCCCTAAATCAGGCACATCAACCCGGCTCACCTGGCGCTTCCTTAGCATCCAAGTACGCAATTGCACCCTTTGCAGGGATTCAGGGTTGCCCACTTCCATCCTATAACCACGAGCTCTGTCAGCGCCGGAAAGACACAGGTGCCTCCAGCGAATCATTAGACAGCATGGACAGCGGAGGGGGCGGAGCCTCTGGAAGCTCCACCCTTCATGGACACAGGGTGACGGCGCTGGGCCAGTCCCGAAGCTCGGAGGATGTTTCCATGGGTCACTCCAAGGCCCGTTTCAAGAAGGGCTTTTCGTTAAGGAACATGAGCTTATGTGTTGTAGATGGTGTCAGAGAGATATGGCAACGGCGGGCACCTCCAGAGCTAGACACAGTGAGCACTGGAGTCAGGAAGTCAAATGGAGCTGAGGCTGGTGGACACGAGCGTTGGAGCCAGAAGCTGAGGTTGGCACGGGGTTTACAGGGTAACCGTGCCGAACTCCTGGAGATCCAGAGGGAGGGTACTCTGCGTTACATGGTGGCAGATGATACCAACTGTATGGGCACTGCACAGTGGCAGAAGTGCAGGTTGCTGCTCAGGAAAACGAAAACCAGCTTGGAAGGTGGCGAGAAGTTCTTGCTTGAGTTTTACGTACCACCAAAGGTAGGAGCATAGCTGCAAGATATTCAAAGCCAACCAATAGGAAATGAACTGTTAGAAACATGTTAGGCCCAGAGTGTACCCCATCAATAATATTTTGGTGGCGAGGACAGTTTATGGATTATAAACACTTTGGTATGGCTCATGCATGTAACATTCCATAAAACACCTAAATTGCATATTTAATAGTTTGATGGTTAGGAATGTATCAGTCAATCTAAAGCTTAGAATGATATACCCTTATTTTAAAGATAGAAACAGTTGCTAGTTCTGCAGCTACAAATCCTTGGTTTAGTCTGATAGTCCCTAAATTTATTGCAGAAAGGAACAATAAACCACCTAAATGTTCTAGAAAGAGTTGTGGACTTGTGGACAACAAATTCAACGAATATGAAAATATATGTGAAGTTGACGATTACCTACATTCTTCTACTGTTTGCTATAACTAGCTGGCTAGTACCTGCTAGCAAACTAGCTTGGATTTATACATTAGAATCCCCATGTTACTGTATGTCTACATATTCTCTGAAAAGTATATAACTGTGACTACCTCTGTCAAAAAACTAGCCTAATGACCGTAATCTGTTTCTTGGTAAAATTAGCTATATTAGCAGGTTATTTAGCATAGCAGGTTACAACGGGGTCACATAGATTCTAATTAGGATTGCTACATGTCCCAATTTTCCCATGATTGTCTATTTAGCTAAAAAAAAAAAAAAAAAAAAAGAATCGTCCAGTGGAAATATATCACATTTTCCATGACAAGTAATGTCCTTTTATTTATACAACTATATTTTATACCTGTATGTACAGTACTGTGCAAAAGTATTAGCTACCATATTATCTGTAATAGAAATATTATGTATGTTTAATCATGTTCACATTACTATGTACAAAAGCATTCACTATTTACAAATATATCTTAAAAATTAATTAATAGAAAATATGGTGTCTAGGACTTTTGAAGGGTACTGTATTTTACAACTATCACATGCTACTCGGAACTGTTTTCCAATGACATTAAACTCCACACTGTTCTGCAGGCTATTGAGTGTTGCAGTATTCATTCCCATTACAAATTGGACCATGGTGTAGGTACACAGTAACATGGAACTTATTTGCTGATATAGCACATGGTGCACACTATGGTACTTGGTTCCACCATTGTAGATAAAACTGTACATGTACTAGTAGTATGTACTAGTAGTATGTACTAGCTAGTAGTAGGGTACATGATTGTACTATGTTCTCTAGTATGGTACTATGGAACACGTACCAGGCTATAAATATATTAAACAGATTTATGCACCATAACGGTAATTTTTATGATAATAAAATTCAATTCTTTGTTACATTTATCTTACAGAACAGTGAATTTTTTTCCCCCGCATATTCCAGTTAGGGAGCTGGGGTCAGCCAGGTTATAGCGTCCCAGGAGCAGATAGGGTTAAGGGCCTTGTTTAAGAGCTCAACAGTGGCACCTTGTGCTGAGGCTTGAACCCCCGACCTTCAAAACACTTAGGTGAATATAATGGTACTTATTGTTTGAAACAGTGGCTAAAAAGTATATATATCTTATAGATCTTATTATTTATATCTGGAGTACTATCTTATATGGTACAGTATGCACAGACATACAGTACCATACATGATGAACTTTGATATCCACTGTGGTACACAATAAGTGCCATGATATTCACTAAAGTATCTTGGTACACACTATAGTTCCTCCTGAGGTACCATAGTATCTACTCTGGTACTCTATAAAGTCCTATGGTGCATACCATGGTAATGTCTGAAGTACCATGGCAATACTACGGTATATTATTGTATGTACTATAGTTTACCATAGTAGACAAACTTGCATAAGTAATGAGAAAATATCAGCTTTAAATTTAATGTGAGCCATTATTACAGCCTAAATATCAGAACCCATAATGTGTTCAAATGTACTGTAAATACATTATGGTATACCATATGTACTGTTGGCCCTGCATTGATGAATAACACACACACACACACACACACACACACACACACACACACACACACACACACACACACACCAAAACCTAATCTCAGTACACAAACTGCAGTAATGCGAGGATAACTCTGCTGAGTGTGTGTAAATTTGCCAGCTGGTGTAGGATCTAGTTCTGAGCCAAGACCTGGCTTTGTTTCAGCTGGCGCTAGCATGCCACTGCACTGCCTCCGGATCTGGGTGTGTGCCTCCTAATTCCTCTGGGTAAAGAAGGCTCGGTAAAGGGCAACATAAATCCATTGGTGTCCATGCCGCCTTAAATTACGCTTCCTCTGATTATTTTTGATTTACATCTGTCTTGTCCAAGCTATTTTGTGGGAAGCATGTTGTTCTGTGCTAATGTCAGCAAGCAACATGATCCGTGCTGTGCCAGCTATTGCTAAACTGCAGCTTGGTGCAAAAAGTTTGCATGATCATCTGGCCACACAAAGAAGACAAGTGTACCAGATGTCCCAAAGTAACAAAGGTTTTCTAGTAAGAATGAATCGGACATATGCAGTAAAAAGCCTGGTGGGACACCCAACTCGTCGCATGAAAAATGGTTGTTAAAGTGAAAGAATGTCTTGTGAAAAAGAAAATACACCCTTCTTTGATTTTTTTAATCTACTGTAGCCTCAAATAACAAATTCTGTACTGCTCACAACCTTCTGTGAAAAAAATAATGATGTGACAATAAAAACAATCACACACAACCGATATTTTGTAATTTCATTCCCCTGAAAGTAACCCAAAAATCAGAAACTAGGTTGGAAAAAACCACAAGGACACCTATTCTACTTCAGCAGTTTTATAATTAAGAGCCATTAGTTATGTACTGTATGAAATGCACAAGATGAGGTCATCATCATGCCATGTGTTTATTTTTTCCCCACATGGTTTCTGAACTTTGGTTTACCTTTTGCAAAAAAAGAATGCATTTTGAAATCTGTTGTTTTTTTGGTTGTTGGTTTCGGGTATTTGTTCAGGAACAGATGAAAAAAAATCGAATTGAAAGAGGGTGTCCTTTCTTTTTCCCATGACTGTACAGGACTATAGTAGTCTATAGTAGATCTATATTTATCCTTATCTGTTATGTCGAATCTGGCATTAGATGAATCGGATCTCAGACAGCCACTTCCTGGTGGCCATTTTTAAGGACTTCTTGCTAATGACTTCCTCTTTGTGGCCAAAATGACTTCCAGACGGTTTGCGGATGCAGAGGAAACTGAAGCGTTTTCACTATTGCTGCAGTTTACGTTACAAACATGCTGATAAGGAAAGCTGATATGACAGAACAATGCACAGAAAGATTGTATGGTCATTATGTCGGTGTGACATGAATTTTTTTTCAGATCCAAACAGTGCAAAATTTAGTAATTGCAAAGGTAAAAGAGCATGTGGTGAGCTTATATGCTAGGTACTGTCCGTGTATTCATCTATTGCCACGAGCAGAATGTCCACACTGAACTTTCCCATAAAAGATTTTGCCATGGTGTTGATACCATGGTAGTCCAGTGATACCTGCACTGTGGTATTTGTAATAGGACCATGCTACTTATTTGCTGATAGTGTACATGTATCACTCTTGGGTATATGGTTCTACCATAGTACATATTTGGTACAATAGTACATCTACTATAGAATCGTGCTATAAACATGGTAATATTTATATAGTACGGCACCATTTTATCTTCCGAAAGTTATTAAACCATACTTTGGTTAATACTATGGGTACCACAGTGGCTACTAAGGTTTAGTACAGTACAGTAGGTATGTAATATAGTACAGTATGTCAAACAAATTTATGTCGCATCAACATAATGACCATACAATCCCTTGTGTATATTGTTCTCTCATGTACAGCTCAGCTTTCCTAATTGGCATATTCATAACGTAAACTGTAATACTGCAGTAGTGAAAATGCTTCAGTTTCCTCTGCATTCACAAACCATCTGGAAGTACTAGGCAGTACCCATATTAGAAACCTGCTGAACTTTGGTTGCCATTATGGTAAGCAATAAGTATAATGGTATTCAGTAGAATCTTTTAATTCCAGTTTTCCATATGTTTTATGCTCTGGAAGTGTTTTAATCAGTTATAGTACTGGTGTGGTTTAAAATAAAGTAAAATAAAGGAAGCAGAATTCAGTTTGACCATATTAATGCTGACTGCATCACCAGTTTGGAGAAACATATTGCATGAGCTTACTGCAGCCTTTTTCATACATGCCCTTATATACTGTATAATCCTGCATATGTTAAGGTGGTGTTTTTTGGAACAATACTTATAATAATTGTAATAAATTAAAATCAGCACTGTGTATTCTCAAATGTTTAGTATGAGTAATAAATTGTGTACGTCACTGAATCCTGTCATGTATATGTAAAATTTAAGCACTTACAGCTGTAGTTAGTTGTGTTTCTGCTGTGATTTCTTTTTTTGTGATTTGATTTTGTGATAGTGATTTCTTTTTTTGAAATCTTTTCACTTCTTTTCAGTCCTCCAAGCCGAAAGTGAGCGTGCCTTTATCCGCCATCGTGGAGGTGAGGACCACGATGCCCCTGGAGATGCCGGACAAAGACAACACATTTGTGCTAAAGGTAGCATTCTTCTTCTGTTCTGCATGGACACACTTTCATTAGTGTCTGCTTTTATGTTGCTTTTTCTCATTTTTAGATAAAGCTGCATAATAATATTTTAACTGTGACTACAAATTTTGTTTTTGCAAATGAATTATTGACTAATCGACTCTGATATTAATTAACTAACATTAGATTTGTTTTTGTCTCTACTGTAAATGTGACCTTAATTATTATAATAGTCAGTTCATGTGAGTAAGCAGCATAAACATTTTTCCATTTCTGTTATTGCCACAAAGTTGATTATTTTACTTTAATGGGTAGTAGGGCTGCTCGATAATGTCAAAACACATAATCCCAGTTATTTTGTTTAATATTGAGATCAAGATTAGTTAACATTATTACTCATTGACTTTGGAAATTTACAGTATGTACATGCATAAATTCCAGAACCTGGCTCAGAAGTGTCCGATCATGGCTCTGGCATACTGAGAAAACTTTCTACATTGACGGTATCCAAGCACTAATGAAACATAAAGTGTATTAGAGTAGCAGGGGATCATATAGTGAAATAAATGTTGTTTTGGCTCTCATAACTGTGTTCTGTTTAAAAAGTCCCAGTTTGACTTGAACACCCCTCATATTTTCAGAGCAAATTATGCCTGCAAATGAACAGTCATTATTGAATGACTACAACTTGAAGGCGTATTAGCTCTACTTTTGCAGTGCTATTATAGAAAATTAATCAACCCCCTTTGACCAGGTAGAATTGAGGGTTCAAAAGCACTATGTTTAATATTAAGGGAAAATTTAAAACTGTTTTATATTTGTATGGAGTTGCATCATAAATCCTTTCTATATTGTTGCTTGTGTATACAGTAAATCTGATGTATAATACTTGTTATTAATAACAAAAAGCATAAAAATATTGACTGTAGAGAGTTTTCTTTATCGTGCTAATGTGGAAACTATTAATCTGTGTGGTTTCACTGGTAGTAAATAGTGCTGGGAAATGAGCCAGTTCTAAAAACACCATGCCTTTGTGCTCTGCCACAGGTGGAAAATGGCGGCGAGTATATCTTGGAGACCATCGACTCTCTTCAGAAGAACTCCTGGGTTGCTGACATCCAGGACTGCATAGATCCTGGGTAAACAGCAGGGATAAATATTTGCCTTTAGAAGGAAGGAAGGAAGGAGAAAAAGAACGGATGTAGTGGGCACAGTACACATTGATCATAGCTGTAGTAGGAATTGGTTTCGGCAGCTCTTGGGACAGGATTGAACACCCGAAACCAATTTTTAAGCCTGAATAAATAGCATCCAATCAATCAAGTGACTAATAGGAGATGTCCTTAGACATGAGTCACTGAGCTAGTCTGGTCTAACTTAAATCTGTAAAGTATTGGTTTATTTTTGGTATGGTATGGCTTGATGGCTTCAATATAACTTCAGTAGCTATCTTTCTTTAAGACCTTTGAAAAGTTGTGTTCAAGTCAAATTGGGACTTGTGATGAAATCTCTCGTGAATGAAGGCGTAAAACCGATTAACATATACAGAAGCATAGTGTGGTGATGAGTCTCTTAGCCGCAGCAAAACATTGGAGCGGTGCAAACATTGTAGACTGTTTCTTTTAATAAACATACTGTATATAGGACTCAGGATTGTGTAGTGTGTAATATCCTTTTTTCAGACTAAATAGGCAATATGATGGACAGAATTTGAATTTATTTTAACAATTTCCCAAACATGACTAATCACGTGTTTGTGTGGTTGTTTTCGGTTGTTTTTATGACCAAAAAATAATAATATGCTCATTCTGTGTTCTGAGTTCACATATTCTGGTAATGGTAAAATTTACCTTTTATAAAAGTAATGATAACTTTCGTTTTACCTGAAATATACAAAAACCCAAATGCACAGTTTGAAGTCTGCAGCCTCCCCATTAACACACACCAGCAAGACAGCTATATAAGCAGATACAGTGGAACCTCGGATTACGAGCATAATTCGTTCCGGAAGTGGGCTCGTATTCCAAAACACTCGTAAACCAAAT
>JAQMYG010000018.1:5465701-5477652 GCA_030014215.1 Clariallabes teugelsi
ATTAAAAATCTTTGCTCGTCTTGCGGAACACTCGTAAACCGCGTTACTCGTAATCCGAGGTTCCACTGTATATATATTTTAATCATCATTGACCTATGCTGTGTTGCCGGCACGTATCTGTGCTACTAGGGTTTTAAGGGTTTTAAGGAAGGCCACACATCCATGAATGATGATCCCAGTTGGGGTGGCTTGGAGCTCGCTCTGTAAACAATCAACTATTCTATATATAAATATATATATATTAATTTTCCATTACAAAAATAAAGCGCACAGCTAGAAAATGTGCATTATGTATTTCAGGGACAGCGGTGATGACATCGAGCTCACGTCATGTCCACACAGCCAACAGTCCAAAGAATTCTCCATGGTGGCCTCCTGCAGCTGTGAGCTCCTCTCTGAAGGTGAATTATCTCACTTATTGCCACACTTCTGAAATGTATTGAAAAGCATAATGATTCAAACACTATTCATATTAACAGGTGAGACTATTTAAACTTACTCGTGTTAAGAATCACATTGCAGATGGTGAATGTCTGCTTCATAGGCACTCAGTATCAAGTTGCGCAGAAGGTCACCTGAGTTCAGAGAACAGCTCATTAAGAACCATCAGACTGAACATAGAGCTAAAATCAATAAACATCTTTCTGGTGCTTGTCAAAAGACAGTCAATGGAAGAATAAAAATAAATTCTAGGCCAACTCTGATTCACATTCATCAGCTGCGTGACTGTTTCTTGTTCCTCTCAGGTGTACACCGGGGCCCTGAGAGGTCATGTGCCGCAGCTTTAGACCATTACAGCACCCCTAGTGTCCGCTGCAGAGAGCCGCCTTTCACACAGCACCCCTCTCATGTGCCCTTAGAGCGCTTTCTGCAGCTGCCAGAGGCTCAAAGTACAAGCTCATCATCAGGTATACGCAAACCTTTCTCTTTATAGTATGCATTTTCCTATGTTCCATTTAAACATAGGAATGTTCCATTTTCTTAAAACTCAGACGTCAAACTCAGACATCATCCTACTGTGCTCCATCATCCTACTGTGCTCCATCATCCTACTGTGCTCCATCTGTAAATGACTCGAACACCTCTTACAATTTGACTTTCGTGGTCCTGATGGATGATCCGTCAACCCTAATAATAGACCATTTGAGAAACCTTACTAATGCCAAGTAGTATTTTATTAAGAATATCAATAAATAAGAGTAAATATTTCATTACACTCTTTCTTTATGTATTTAGGTCCTTGCGAACCTTCTGCAGAGACGGAGGTGGCTGCCACTCTTATTGGTTACCCATGGTTCCATGGGACTCTATCACGCGTGCGAGCGGCTCAGCTGGTACTGGCAGGTGGAGCTCGAAGCCATGGCCTGTTCGTGATTCGCCAGAGCGAGACACGACCGGGAGAATATGTGCTCACTTTTAATTTTCAAGGAAAAGCCAAGGTAAGCCTCAATCACACTGAACAACACTTATAGCAGGGCTCCAAGTGACAACAAAAGTGTAATAATTATGAATCATGTGACCAATCAGATTCAAGAATTTGACAGCACTTTTACATTATGTAACTTGAACATGTGCTCACATTCACCAAAAAGTTCCCCATATTGTCCCGATTTTGTTTGGTCTGACAGGTAAAGAGTCGTCCTATGGCACAAATTTAAAGAAAGATTCTTATGATTATTAAAATAATTATACCTACTCCATATAGCGACATACTGCGCTCGCACGGAACACCTCGTGTCCATCCAAAATGAACACGCGCTGTCACATGGGTTGCTTGTAAGATAAATAAGCAGTGGGGGTACCGAGTTCTTTGCGAATATACAGTTGCTTTCTGCGTGAGCATTTATCCATAGTGGTGGCACACGGCCACCGCGATCTGGACGGAATATGATCTTTTTACATCCTGCCGTCCAAGATTCCATCTTACTCCGGTGTCGCTGTTGGCAACCCGAAGCCTTTTTTTCATAGTGCTGCCCTTTCTCTACATCTGAGAGGTCTTCTCTTTTACTTTCCCTCTCGCTGGTTCTGTATGTTAACTGATCTGTCTCCATATGGGGGTGGAATTTTCCCACTCCACTCCTATGACCAGAAGTTACACACCGCACTATCAGACTTAAATAGCAAAGGTGCGTGTGCGTGCTTGGGTGTAGAGAGGATACCTGCTCAGTAAATGCGTCCCATAGCATGCATCTGTTCTGTTTCACC
The DNA here is from genome assembly GCA_030014215.1 of Clariallabes teugelsi. NCBI lineage: Eukaryota > Metazoa > Chordata > Actinopteri > Siluriformes > Clariidae > Clariallabes > Clariallabes teugelsi. Next base: position 5,467,907 of record JAQMYG010000018.1, read on the forward strand.
AAAATGTAAAGGACGAAAATCATTTGTACAGTACTTAGAAATTGTGAGCTATATGATATGATATAATTTTACATTGCTAATAACATGCACACTGCACACTTTGCCTACATGTTTCTTAGTGATATTTGCACTGTGCTGCAGTTTATTATGAGGATTGATTGCACTAATCTAAGATTGAAACAAATAAAAAAATTACATTTCTGACCTTGGTAAGCAAATAACATATACTTCCTTAAGGATGTATAGTTTATAAATTTATATATAAATATAAATGTATATAGTTTGTGTTTATAAGGTTCTTTCAGGAAATACACATTACTTAAAATCAATTTCTAAATAATTGATAAGCTCTGAGTGGAGTTTACAGTGAGTGGGGACGAAAATAGACACAATAGGACAAATGATAATAAAAACTCATCATTAAGTGTTTTATTCTTATACTATAGCAGTTTGCATTTTTTTTATGTATTAATATAATTCTGTGATTTGCCATGCAGCTTGTACTGCCGTGACCAATCAGAATCGAGAATTCAGAAGCACTGTGGTGTAATATTATATTAGAATATATAATAATATTATATTTATAATAATAATAATGTCTTTTTACTCTAGCAGTTTTTTTTATTAAATAACTGCATTGCCACTCTAGTGTCGGATATACAGTGGAACCTTGGATTACGAGCATAATTCGTTCCGGAAGCGGGCTTGTATTTCAAAACACTCATAAACCAAATTGAATACGTATCCCCCTTCTCCTTTTACACAGTTATCCTTCCTCCACTCTTTCCACACACATGCGCGCGCACACAACGGAAACACTTTTTTGTTGGAAAAATAAACAAGAAATCTCTCTAATGACACTCGATTGAGCGACACATGCGAGCAGAGCAGAGTTTCTGTGTAGAGCAGAGAGAAAGAGTGTGTGTGTGTGTGTGTCTGTGAAGGCGAAAGTAGGAGAGGTCTGTGTTTGTGGCACGGTGACTCGTGTGCACACAGACACAAAGAGCAGGCTGATAGACAGAGAGAAAATGGATCTTTAACCTCTCTAATGAGTATTGCTTTTGCTTTACACGCACACTGTACACACACGCATAGACACAAAATAAAATATGTTTTACACACTGTGATCACAGTGTTATAGTAAACAGTACACGCGTGCACGGATGTTGATTATACCAGTAAGAGATTATGCGCACTAAGACCCAGCAGGGGAGATGATTACATACAATTCCGCAGCACAAGAGAGAGAAAAACGGTTGGCTCAGTTTTGATCACGTGCCGCTCGGCATCAAAACAAGAAGCGCATACGTGATACATGATACTTGGTACTCGTAAACCAAGACTTGTTCGTTTTCAAAGTCAAAATTTATTACAAATCTTTGCTCGTTTTGAGGAACACTCGCAAACCGCGTTACTCGCAATCCGAGGTTTCACTCGTGTAGGCAGTGTTCCAATATTGTGAAATGTACCCGTCCCATGACTGAAAGCAGTAAACAAAATCACATTCTTGTGTGTGACTGTCACGTTCAGCAGCAAGCTCCTCATAAGTTCCTCCCAAGTTCAAAGAAAACAATAGGACTTCCTGTTATTGACCCAATGATATGAAATATTTTTAGTACAGTCTGAACCCAGTGAGTCTTTCTACAGTGTAATTATATGCATGTTGTATTTGATGCAGCATCTGCGGTTGTCGGTGAATGAAAACGGCCAGTGCCACGTGCATCATCTCTGGTTCCAGACGGTGTGTGACATGCTAAGGCATTTCCACACTCACCCCATCCCGCTGGAGTCCGGCGGGTCTGCTGACATCACACTGCGTTCGTATGTGCAGGTGCAGCGCAATCCCTCGGGTAATATGCACATGCACATACGCGCATACACACACACACAAACACATGCACACACATTCATGCATGCAAATTACAGTCTCTTATAAGTAGGTTATTCATTTCCCATTTAACCTGGACCTGAAACTGACTTAACTGAAATATCATGTCGACATTGATTGCGAATTTACAAAAGATTTACAAAATATTAAATGACATTACTTTTTATAAATAATATAATTTTTTAACTATTTTTTTTAAAGCTAGCTAACTATTTCGACTGGCCATGTTTCTTATTTTTTACTGCGAATGCTGTTTAACCTGAGCTCCTTTGACAGGATTTCAGATATATTTACTATAGATATATTTATAGATACATTATTATTTTTCTTGGTTTTGCTAACTCTAGGTAATATACTGTAAGCTAACGTGACCTAATTCGGACAAATTTTTTGTCTTACACACATAATTTGAACTCCTTGATAGCAAATGTTTCTTGGTTGACCGAGCCAAGTTGTGCATACATCTGGGAACCGTTCAAAGCATTGGAAAGCCAAGCAAAGCAATTTTTTGGTGGGTTTTTGTGCAAGATTTAGTGACGACATATAGCACCATGGGTCCCAAGAATGTTAGCAAGGACAGTAGCAAGCAGCTTTCGTTTTAAAAGCAGGAATCATAAATTAAGATTGAGTGAGGTTTATTTATTTCATATTTTCCTTCATTTGCACACCTTTTCTAAATGTTTTGATTGTTTTTATATGCAAAAATATGATTATAGTGCTGGAAATTGGTAATATTGGTAATATTTTTGCTGCCTTAATAACGCTCCTCCGGAACGGATGAAATTCGTATGCCGAGGTACCACTGTATTTATAGTTTCACTGGTCATGCTAGCTTGTTAGCAAACCTGAGCTAACCTGGCATGATTTTTAAGTCAAAATCACAAACACACACTGCTAACTTTAAAGAGCTAATAAATGTGAGGTAACCTGACAGGATTTTCAAAAGCTTTTTTTTAATTAAACATTCCTATTCATATTTTTATTGCTAATGCTAGATAACTAGCCAACCTAAACTAGTTTTACTTGAATTTTATAGGTATTTTTATAGTGATAATGACAAATGAATAAGCTGCTAAGCCTAGATAGCTAGCTATAGATACAAGCTAAAATAAATATTAGTAAATTCATAACCTTCACTGTTTACACTAGCTAGCTAATCTAAGCTAACTTGACAGGAGTTCTGTTGTGGTACAGTAGCTATTATTCAGAAATCTACAGGATATCAGAGTCTGTGTCATTGAGTGTAATTATAAAAAAGAGCATGGTGCTATTCATAAATTTTTCATTCTAATTTATAGGCTAAAAGCAACAGTATGTACAAGCGCGCGCGCACACACACACACACACACACACACACACACACTTGTATTTGATTTTACATTTAGATTTAAATATGGTGCTAAAAAATGGTGCGTTTTATTTTACATTTTCTTGTTCACTATACGAAGTCTTCGTCACTCTTGCCTTAGCATTTCACGCCATCCTTGATCTCTAATAAATGAAAAGAGGTATTACAAACAAAGAAATTCGAGCTGAGAATGGAGAAAAGTGCTTCCTGATGGGGGATAAGCCGGGCTCAATAGCAAGCCAATGAATGTGGTGCCATGATGGATGGGTGGCCTTGTCATTGGACTGAGGGAGCAGAGCACAAACTCACTGAACCTGTAAAAAGAGCCCCCTTCTCTCCTTCATGCAGTCCACTTGCTGTTGCTCTTTCCATTCTCAGTGCCAGTCTGGTCACAGCAGATGAATGCCCTCCATTGGGCTCTGAAGAGGCACAGAGCTCCTCTGTTCTGCTTCGGATCTTAACATGCTCCGTCACACGTACGAACAAACATGAGACGTGTGTGCTCCTGCTGTTTACAAAACCGCCGTTAATATGCTGGTCTGATTAAAAGGAGTGTGTTTGTGTGGACTCATTTACAGACACACACCACACATACGCACACACACACTGTTTACGGGCATTGGTAATGCATAATGCATGAGGGCATTTGTGGTTTAACATTTGAATTTTTTTTCATGGTGAACTCTTTGTAGAACTTTTCATGAACATGCTTGGACTTTTTATTAGGTGTTAAAATGTCTGACACTGTACTTTTTCACTACAACATAATCTTTAAACATGACATTCTTAAGGAAGGGTAAATAAATAGGTTCTTGGATCGAAGACACAAGAAAAGTGTTTACACTAATAGGTACACCTGTAATATCTCGATACCCTATGACCTATGATTAACTGTGCTGATATTTAATACAACAGCACTCCCACACTCTTGTGTGTTATTGCTTAATTAAAGATCATCACATACTAGAGGCATGGAGGCTCATCCAAGAATGAGTTCATCAGAGGTACACCCCATGTTAGATGTTTTGGAGATAAAGTCAGAGAGGCCAGATTGAGGTGGTTTGGACATGTTCAGAGGAGAGATTGTGAATATATCGGTAGAAGTATGCTGAGGTTGGAACTGCCAGGCAGGAGGGCTAGAGGAAGACCAAAGAGATTTATGGATGCAGTGAGAGAGGACACGAAGTTAGTTGGTGTGAGAGAAGAGAATGCAGAGGATAGGGTTAGATAGAAGCAGATGATTCGCTATGGCGACAGCCGAAAGACAAAGAAGATATACTAGAGGCATGGAACAGCTCATCTGAAAACAGGCCTGTCTGACTCGTCCTGGTGCCCCGCTTCTGGTTGGAGATGTTGCTGCATGGAGGCCCAGTGTGGTCTGCTTGGGATGCATGTGGTAACTGGAGACGGTCCCACTTTACCTTGAAGATGGTCCTGGACCGGCTGATGCCGACGGCTGTTCTCTGAGGACTTATGAATGCAGTCGCTTAATAATTTAGGACTGGAATTTCCTACAGTTTTGTACCTGACCCTCCAATAACAAAAATGGACTCTATATTAACTTAAACACATCTCCAGTTCTATTGAACTTCCAGCCACCTAACACACAATATGACTGCAAAACAATTCCTGTTATCACCCAAATGAGGATGGGTTTCCTGTTGAGTCTGGATTCTCTCAAGGTTCTATTGCCATCTCAGGAATTTTTTCCTTGACTTGACAAATTTCATACTCATTTCCCTAATTTCCCTAACTGATTTGCGACAATGACCATTGTTAAAAGCGCTATATAAAATTAATTGAATTGAACAAGCTACTGAGCGTCTAATCATGTTTTCCGTTTCAGATGTTCCCAGCGTCGCAACGCCATCACGGGAACCCAGCTGCCGGAGCGAGGCTGCTCAGCCCAGTCTTCATTTTCCTGGAGCCTCACAGCCTCCGGCAACTCCAGTGCATGATGCTCCACTCTCCTCCAGCTCTTCTTCCTCACCCACGGCCCATGGAGGTCTCCGGAGCCGGAGCAACAGCTCTGAAAGACTGCTGGAACTCAATGCTGGCACCACAGAGGAGTACAGCGATAATGATGGCACTCGGAGGACCAGAGCTGTAGAGAATCAGTACTCATTTTATTGAAATTCAGCAAGAGCTGCTCTTAAGATACAACTTGTAAGGTTTGCTATTTGTTACCAGCCTTGTATTGAATACAATATTTCCTAAGTAAGGGATTTTCAAACATATCTGAAACTGAAAAAAGTGGAGTTGGTTGGAGTCCCAGCTACACACTCTTCAAGGATACACTGCATTTTCAAAATTTTTTGGTTTCTTTCAGGTGACAAGGCTGTTCACGTAGAAAAGAAGTAAGATATACTTCTGCTTAATGAACAGAAATATTGTACATTTAATTGTGCTTTGCAGCCAAATACTCCAAGCAAAGCAGGTTTGTTGGTTACTGAACAGTCTACGAAGATCACAGGTCCTAAAAGCACCTTTTAAAGACTTTCTACGTCAGTTTACAACACAGCCCTCAAATTCGAGATGGGAAGTTTTCGAATCTCAGAAATACATATCGGTAAATACGTCTTAAGACATAAATCACACAATAGATTCTGTGTTGTCTCCTTTTTCACTTTTACAACAAGAAAAGCCATATCTGAATGCGGAAGGAAGTTGTTTAGAATCCCTGTGAGGACTTGCTGCATGCCATGGCTGTTGCCTTAGAGAGAGAGGAAGCGTTTAAATTGTTTAGGACAAAATGGAGACAAAGATATGAGAATATCATAAATCCATTTGTTTTGAAATATGCGTTAGGGTCGTTCAAGTCAAATCAGGACTTTCCATGGTGCAGAACATCAGTTATGAGAGTAAAAACTACCTTTATTTCTATGTTATATACTATATAATCCCCTGCTACACTTAATGCTTATTGAAAATAACTCCAGTGGGCTCCGAGCCGACCCTAGCCAGGATCGTCATTGGCATTCTTCAAAACGTTTGCACAGTTCAAATGTTTTACTGTGGCTAAGAGTGTCATCACCGTGCTTGTGCGTGAAGTCTTCCATAAATGTCAGTCGATTTCATGCCTTCGTTCAGGAAGAATTTCATCACAAGTCCTGGTTTGATTTGAACAACCCTTGATAGAAAAACATAAGAAATCCAAAACAATGAGCCATCCTCAAAAGGAAAAGTAAAATCCTGTTTTGTCACATGTGTAGTACCTTTTAAAGCCTTAGGATAGGAATAAATCGTAAGTATGGTATTTTATTTTCTTTCAGAGGAAATTTTTGATCAACACCCATCCATAAAAGCAGAAATGTGTTCTTAAAGCAATGCACCATTGTTGAACTCAACTCTCAAATCCTCTTTGAAAATCCCCTTTGTCGCAGGCGATGGTCTCCCACTGCGCTACAGAGCATATACAGTGATGACACCATTGCCACAAGCAACGTGCACAGATGAAAGAAGATGCGGAAACCAAGATGGAAGACAAACCACGCAGTGGGAGACCATCAACTGTGACGAAGGGGATTTTCAAAGAGGATTCGAGAGACGGGTTCAACGGCGGTGCAAATGCATGGCTTGTGATGAAGACTATATTGAGTATTTCTCATGTACAGAGTAATAGTAACTCTACCACCATCCTATGTCATCAGTTAATAAAGAAGTTATGCCCACTTTTGGGCACAATACTTTCCTTAGAGCCGTCGTCATAGCCCATAATATTGCAAAGAGGAAAAGTCAATATTAAAAAAAAAAAATCTAATGACTTATGTCCATTTCAGTTACAGCTTTCCAAAAGATTGTGGGAAAGATTGAAGGGGTGTGAATACTTATGCATGGCACAATATACTTTAATGATTCCAAAAACAACAATTGGGAAAGCATTGAAATATCAATTAAACATACAGTATAAGAAAAATAAATGACAAATGATAGATTTCCAAACATGGATCCCAAGGAATGAAACTGTGCTATAAGTTGGAGTCTGTTTTCAACTAAGAGCTCTGAAACACCAAGGACTTACAGGATCTTTACTTTTTCTTTCTCCATGATTATTATAGGTTTACAGTACAGTACACTGTTGTCATCCCCAAAAGTGAAAGTGATAACTTGGCTGCTGTTCAACTACCCAGAAGCTCCCTTCCTTAATGTTCTACATCCTTTCTTTCCATTTCCTTTTTTTGTTTTTCTTTTTTTGACATGGCTTGTGTGTCGCTCCTTCACTGCGGACTTTGATATCATACGTTCCTTAGAGGAAGCTGTCTTGTTGATACATCTGCCAGCGGTTAGCCTCCCCCAAGCCGTTTCCTGCAGATGCCTCTTGCTTCCACCTTTTTTTTTCTTTCTCTTTTCGAAAAAGGGCTTTTAAGAAGTTAAAAGCTGCTTAGTGAAATCAATTTCCCAAGAGCACTCCACTTCTGTTTGTGAAGCTGTTGATAGGACGTTCCGGACATCCTGTCCTTTGGGTTTTATGGAGATAGCTTCCCACAACTTCGACGTGGGGTGAAGGTCGGTCTCCAGAAGTAAATAGTTGGAAATTAAGCCAAAAAAAAAAAAAAGGTTGCTTTCTGGTTTGTAAAATGGCATAGCATTGATATATAAATAGCGAATACAAACACTAACAGATTTCTTAGTGAGCTGATGCAAATGCTGGCACGTTTTTGCCTGCGAGTGTAATAGTTCTCCGTTAAAGCCTCATGTCACGTTGTACATAATGGTAAAAGGCTAGAGTAATTTCATACTAATATACAGTTCTCTGTACGCAAAGGGATTGTAATTCTGTAAAGACACTATATCAGCACTAGAGGAATAACAGAAGTAATTAGCTAATTAATGAGTTCTAGGGGTTCTTTTTTTGGAGCGTTGATTGATTTTTTTATGTGATATTCGTATCATCATTGCTTAATCGATATTTTGCTTAAATAATGTAAAGAATAACACTTTTTTTCCTTACAACTGGAGTATTCCTTTCCGAATTAAATTCATTTATTCATTAAGAAATCAAATAAGAATCCTTTAATATCGTAATACGAGTGGTGTTCAAGTCAAATGAGGACTTTTGAATTTTTTTGAAAAAGAGCCACGATTAGATTAGTGGTTCGAATCATGTCTGAAATGCTGGCCTCTCAGGAACTCCCTTAATGGCCCAAATATGTGGAAATAGCTTGGAGCAAGGTCAGACGTGTACCCAGGATGTGGCAATAACTCCCAGTAGAGTTCCTGTAACGTGCAAGTATTGATGTTGGTGAATGGTTGTGTTCACAGTGCACACAGACAGATACTTCTCTTTTGCAAGCTGGAATTTCTCTCGCCAAATGTTTACGGGACGACTGCAGTGGGCTCCGAGCCACCTTGCCCGGGTTGTTCGGCCTTCTTTAGAACATTCGCACCTTCCAAATGTTTTACTGTGGCTAGAAACGTGTGCCTGAAGTCTTCTGCAAATGTCAATCAGTTTTACGCCTTCAAACTTCAATCTGCTCATGAGATGGCAAATCTTGTTTGACTTGAACGCCCCTTGTAAAATCCGGAAGCCAAATACACACATAAATTGTCTTCTTTTCGTACACTTCTACTAATATTAAAAAAAAAAAAAGACCATAATGTTTGAACAACATTGTGCGCCTTGAATTTTGAGTTACTCTTACCACCCCAAATACCCCACTCACCCCACTCAACCCCCCCCAAGGCTTACAGGTTTACCTCAGACTGTTATAAATCCCTGACAAGGGAGACTCCTAAATTGTCTCCTCACGAAAGGATCGACCACATAAACACATGTTTAATCCATTTATACGGACTGTCTTCCATACAAGTCCTTGCTTACACTCTTACTACCGAACAACGTATTAGAAAAAGAGCTTTAATATACTGTAATCCGTGCAGCTGAAACTTTTCTCAACGCTGCTGTTTAACTAAATTCATCAACACTCATTGTGACCAATCAGAAATGAGGATTCTTACAGTGCTGCGCGTATGTTTATTCAGGAATTCGACACTTGCACACACTTTTGTTTGAAAGTAGGCAGACAGGGAGAAAAATTCACAGAGCCACGTGTGCCAATCTGAATAGTATTTTTTTTAAACCTATTTATTTCTCAGCCGCTGTACATATAGTTTTCATAGAGAGATTTTTAGTTGTGTATTTTCACCAGACATTTTTTTTTTTTTTTTTAATGTATCTAAATAAATTCATGTGTAATTTTGCTCGTGCTAATTACTGGTTTTCTGTTTTTTCCTTTTCTGTCTGTTTCTTTTTTTTTGTTGTTCTGGCTGAGTTTTTAGTGCAATTTTGTACAAAATGATGTACTTGACATACTACTTTATATTTCTGTGAATAAAAATGGAGTGAGCAACCTGTTAACAAATAACCTTGGCATCTTTTTTTTATTTATTTATATATATATATATAGTACAGGCCAAAAGTTTGGACACGCCGTCTCATCTATCTGTCAATGTGTTTTCTTTATTTTCATGACCATTTACATTGGTAGATTCTCACTGAAGGCATCAAAA
>JAQMYG010000018.1:5489731-5508522 GCA_030014215.1 Clariallabes teugelsi
ATTGAGAATGGTCCAATCACATGAGCCCAAATATTTAAAAACAATATTGATTCGCTAAGAACAAAAGTGGGAGGGTTTGGGTCGCACAATGCTGCACCCCAAGGATGATTTGAAAAAATCCAATTAGAACTCAGCCTCAAATCACATGCTTTTCAAAAATTTACGTGCCTACATAGACACTCGTTTGTCCACCGCCCCGCGTACACGAACACTAATGAACGTAATACAGTTTAGATTTTATTTTTTTTATTGTAAATAAATTATATTAAGAAATACAGCGGAATATTGTGACTAAATGATTTTATTTCATTATTAAAGTAAATAATTATTATGTTAAATAATTACATGTTAAAGTAGCATTCTTCTCTGCCTAACGTTAAAGGGGCGACGCCCCTCTGCCCCTTATTGACCGGCCGCCACTGACTAAGAGTCTCATCACTGTATTGTGCCTGAAGTCTTCTGTAAATTCACGCAGTTTTACGCCTTCATTCATGAGAAATTTTATCACAGGCTTTTTAAACTTTTTTTTTAACCCCAATTTTTTTTTAACTTGAACCCATTCTTTGAAATTAAAGCAATAAAAGGTGTTCAAAAACCCTTTTTTATAACTTTTTTATAATTTAACATTTTGCCCATTATTGTGGTCCTCAGTATCTCTGCTCTGCAGTGGCTGTGTAACGCGGATAAGAAGACACACAGTCCTCCTAAGAGACTCCACACCTTCTTCAGCACACTCTACTCCACTCTGGTAGGAACGTCACACAGATAACACATTATAGAGATTCATTATTGATTTGGAATAATGTTCCACCACTTCTGTTTTATTTATTTATTAATTTTTAGACAAGAGGTGCCCGTGCCGTTTTCCAGATTTATCCGGAAAATTCCGAACAGGTGAGCTACCCTGACCTGTACAATAAATCTCACCTGTTTGACTTTTTCATTAAGACTTTTGTTTTAGAGGAAATTAACCAGCAGTGTTAATGTTTATAATTGTAAAAAAAAGAAGATTTTTATACTTTTTAATCTGTGGGAACGAGGCTGTTATTAGCACAGGGTTAACCGTACAATCTGGTTCCAGCTGGAGTTGATCACAGCCCAGGCCATGAGGGCAGGCTTCACCGGAGGCATCGTGGTCGACTACCCCAACAGCAGCAAAGCCAAAAAGTATGCGCTCCCTATATTAAAAATTCACTTTGTTTTGTCATGTCTCCGCATATTTTTAATAAACTGATTATCTCCTGCTCACTTCTGGAAGGTTCTTCCTCTGCCTGTTCGCTGGCGTGTCTGGTGTCTTGCCCAAGGTACAGTAACAGTACAGGAAGATAATTCACAAAAGATTAAGTAAAAAGTTTTGATTACAATATTAAGACGCAGTTGTTTTGTTGTCTTAAAGGGTTTAGGGACGGAGACTGTTGAGAGAAATGTTTCAAATCAAGCGCAGTTCACAGGACAGAGGTAAGAAGGTGGTATTTCATCCTATAGAGTCTGTAGAAGTGAAAGTCACTCGGTTTAATTCTTGGATAGAAATACATTTGCCTTAAAAAATGTAACTAAAACATATTAAAAATATATGAACTAATATTAGTTTTGCATCATATTTCTCTGTAGCACATGTTTATCAATTAACTTCTTAACCACAAGAGGGTGCACTTGCAGTTTATTAGACATTGTATTTTTAGTCTAGCGGTATTTTCACCGGCCTTATTTTATTTTCTTCTGTTTGTGTAAACTATTTTTGCTTAATTGATTTGTCTTGCATAACTAATTTATTGGGAATATGCTGCTAGACCTGTTTAAAAAAAACGTAAAATAAGGGAAAAACACAAGTTTTGTCATTAATTGTTAATGATTAATCATTTATTGATTTGTGACCCTAATTATGATTCAGATTAGCAAAGCTATTCATGCTAAACTGTGTTAAAATCACATGGCATAAATAATTAAACAGATATTAAATTGATTATTTGCATTACATAATGTGGGGTTTAAGCCTGGGCACTAAAGGGTTGCCACTGTCGTGTCCTTGGGCAAAATGATTAACCCTTTACCCTCCATACAACCCAGCTTCTGCATGCAGTGCCGGTCCCAAGTGCAGTTGGAAAATGGGAGGGTTGTGACAGGACACATTATTTCATATGGTCATAAATTTTTCTAAATTGGTTAGTTTTCCGTTTTGTATTAAATCATACTGTACATTTGATGCATATTAATTGCAATGTGACAAAGTAACGATTTCATACTTCCATCAAACAGCACCATAACAGTATAAACATGCATTAACATGAAACCTCTTCACCGGTTTATTAGCCAGACAAGAGAATTAAGTATTGGCACTCCACTTAATCAGAGGTCTTGTCCATGGCTCAGTGCAGGCTTCAGTTCTCTCCTGTCCTGAATGGACGTGGACCAACAGAGACAGAGGGCAGTAGTACTGTCTGACTTGAGCCTCGTCATGACAGTTTTTCCTCCCTCTGACACGAACGCAAATATTGATTCCAAGACTGTTATTATGGCAACCGGTCAGTTAAATAACTCCTTTTTTGTGTTGTTTTGTTAAACCAAAGATCTCGCTTCAAAAACTTGAAAGGCAAGTCCCTGAAAAAGAGCAAGGACTGGGTCAAGGAGAAGAAGGAGAGGAGGCGAAGGCAGGGCAAGTACGTATCTCTGGTATCTTCCATGCAAGGATACAATATCTGGGGAAAATCTGTAGAAAGTTGACAATTATTAATATTAAATATTTTAATATTAATTATGTCGTTTCAGGGAGGTGAGAGCAGATACGAAATACACAGGCCGCAACAGGAGACCTCGCTTCTGAAGACTGTCGTGACCAATGGTTTCCATCAGGCTTTGTCTTTGCCTGCTCAGATGGACATTACAGACTAAACAAGATGCCCGACGATGTGGACTTGAGCAGTGTGGATTATTCTCTTTTCTGAACAGGCGCTGTGCTGTATGAAGAAATACGGCTAAAACGAATGGGAGACGTGACTGTCATGGGAATATGACATGGTTATAGAGAGCAAAATATTTCTTATTCACTGTGCTAAAACAAAACTCTGTTATTAAATAAAATCGCCTCCCTTTCTTCAGTATTTATATTGGAATACTAATAAAAGGATAATGCCAGGAAAAATGCTTAATGAATGCTAATTATCAACGATTACTGATCAGTTTTGTGTAGCATTTTTGAGTGAATGTGATTATATTGCATTTTTTTTCTGATTTATTGCGAGCCTCTTCATGTATCAAGAAGCCAAAATAACAGTTGTGTGATAATAAAATTACAATTTTCATCTAGGAATCCATTTCCAGGGTCCGTGGTTTGATCCTGAGCCTGGAGATCTATTCCACCCCATGTCAATGTGGGTTTCCTACTTGCTAAGTGGATTGGTGGATCTAAATTAACTGTTTTTATTATCTGTTGATGGACTGATGTCTAATGGCTAGAATTCCTGGGATGGGCTCTGAATTTAGGACAAAGCAGTTAATTAATATGCATAGATGAATGAATGGCACGGTGGCTTAGCACTGTCACCTTGCACCTCCAGTCTCTGGGTTCGATTCCTGCCTCGGGTCTGTGTACATGGTGTTTGCATGCTTCTTCCGGGTACTCCGGTTTCCTCCAACTGTTCAAAGACATGCAGATGTGCGCCCTGTGATGGATTGGCACCGTGTCCAGGGTGTACATCGCCTTGTGCACTAAGTCTCCTGGGATTGGCTCCAGGCCCCCTATACAGGGTAAAGCAGTATAGACAAGAAGGATGATGATGATGAATCAATGAATGAAGAAATGAATGAATGCAACCTCTTAAAGAGCATTAATATAGCCTCCAGCAGAGGGCGCTCTAAATACTACATACAGTACTCGTATACAATGGTCTGTACCAAAATAGCGGAACATTAGATCACTTATAATAGTGATAATTAGGCAGAGAATTGAATATTGTTATTACTTATTTAAAAATGGATGGATGGGTTGGGATATAGGTAGTTTGATAGATTATTATCAGCATTTTTAGAGAATTATACAAGAGATATTTGAATTATTCATGATGCAAGTGCATTAATCACTTAATAAAAAAATAAATAAAAATAGTGGAAATAAATATTTAAATTATTTTTGTAATAAGTGCATAAATTTTTAATGTAAACCAACTAGTTTCCTTGAAGACATTTTTGACATTTCTAATAAAATCACTCTCCCACTCATTGTCTATACTGTGCTTTCCTCGACCCTATCCATTCAGGCTGGGTACAACCTAGACGGGGTACAAATCCATTGCAGGGCAAAGACACATGCTTTTGGAATGTGGGAGGAAACCGGAGTACCTGGAGGAAACCCACCAAGCACGGGGAGGACACGCAAACTCCGTGCGCACAAAACTTGAGGGGGGAATTGAACCCGGACCCTAGAGGTGCAAGGCAACAGTGCTAACCACTAAGCCACCATGACTCCCTAATAAAATCACTCACTCATTGTCTATTCTGCATTATCCTGTATACAGGGTTGCAGGGGGCCTGAAGCTTATTCCATGCGACTTAGGGCACGAGGTGAGGTACACCCTGGACAGGGTGGCAATCCATCGCTTAGCCTAATTTGCATGTCGTCGGACTGTGGGAGGAAACCGGAGTACCAGAAGGAAACCAACCAAGCACGGGGAGATCATGCAAACACCATGCACACAGACCCCAAGGTGGGAATCGAACCCTCGAACCTGGAGGTGCAAGGCAAAGAAAAAATTATTCATTTAAAGTAATAAAGCAACAGTTTAAAGTTTGCAAAAGGTTCCTGAAACAAATGCACCCAAAATGTTCTGCCAAAACTATTTTTGGGAACGTTGGTGTATTTATGTATTTATTAAGTATTTTTAAACAGCGGCTTGCGCTCATGGCTACCTCATACATCTATCAAACATCAAACGCTGAACATCAAACAGTTCGGCGGCGAATGACGTGTGTGTTTGGGGGGGGGGGGGATAAAAGCGCTGGGCGTGTCCCTGTAATGTACATCCAAGTTGTCACGTGACAGCACTGAATAAGACCCTAAAATAATCCGGCACCTGTGTATGACACGCGTTGTTCCCGCCTTCATTTAGAAGCGGAGCAGAAACGAAAAAAGAAATAAAGAAAATAAAGAAATCACGCGCTCTGCTTGGGCGAGGGATGCGCGCGCCACCCTGCTGCACGCGCCCAGTCGTTACGCTCTTTAGCACAGAATTAATTTCTGCCAGGAAAACGCGCGCGCGCGCTTTTTCGGGTTTTTGGGGGGGATTGCGTGTGTGCGTGCGTGCGTGTGTGTGTGAGGGTCGCCACGGCAGAGTGCAGGAAATATGAAGGACCGCACGCTCGAGCTGAGGCATGTAAGTAAGAGCGTTATGCTTTCACACCACTTTTATGTATTTGTTTGTTTATTTATTATTGTTTAATCGTTGTTGTTCTCAAGTTGCGCGCTCGAGCTGCTGAGCGCAAGCGGTGTCAGTCAAGTAAAAAAAAAAAAAAAACTGATGCAAAGCAAATTCACATCATCTGTCTGTTTATAATAAAAAATATCTGATATAACGTACTGTTATAATAACTCACCTGTTTACTTATAATAAAATAGCTGATTGATGTTAAGGAGAGCGTGAGACATGACAGATGCGTGCTTGCGTTTTGCACACGCCCGCTTTTTTACACGTCTGGCGAAATGTCACGCCTCTACAAATGCAAACAAATAATTATTATGATAATTACAACAAAGTCGCGCCCCAGACAGGTGGAATAGTCGTTGCATGGAAAACTGTTTGCCAAATCCGATAAAGATCTAAAGGTGCGCCGATTGACGCGCGCAGTCGCTCAGCGCGTGCAGATCTAAATGAGGAAAGTGACCCCGGTCACTCTCGGGTTGCGCGCGCTCCGTATTCTGGACGTTTTATTGAAATTACCGGGCTGCGCTCTGAGAGACCCAGGGACAGTGTGTAAAACAGAAAAATCAATTTGGAAATGAGATTTGAGGTTTGGGGGTTGGCACAGAGGGTGGTGGCATTGCTGCCTCATGCAGTATCTCCAGGGTCCCTTGGTGAATTGGTGAAATTTCTTTGTAGGAATGTGTGAATGTGTCCTGAGATAGACCCGAGTCCCATCCTGGGTGTTCCTGAGATAGGTTCTGCATCTGCATGAAAAGTGCTGATGCCGTGATGGTTCCTGCTTCTATTTGAGTTTCTTTCAGCTTGTCCCGTTTCCCAAAAACATCAGCTATGGTAAAAAAAAACCTTTACAAAGGATCAAGTGTCCAAGCTGAGAGCTTGCCGCTGTTCCGTCTTTTGGCTGCTCCTGTCAAGGTGCCGCCACAGCAGACCATCCGACCACAATTCGGCACATATTTTTTACACCAGATGTCCTTCCTGAAGCAACCCTCCTATTTTAGCCGGGCTGGGGACCTGCACTATGTCCAGTGACTGGCCTTCTACATGGTAGGCAGGAAACCTACTCTACCACTGAGCCACCAAAGTCCCGATCAAGCTAATTAGCATTTCACATACTGTATTACTACAGTATGTACACAATTTGCAACGATCAATTTTGATCCCTGAGCCATAGACAATTTTTCAATTTAATTATACCTCTTGGTGTTTACGTAATGCCCCCAGATCCATCAATTCAAAATAGCTACCACTGAACTTAATATTTGTTTATACTGTTCCAATATCATTTTTAAATGCAGTTACAAATGGCATAAATTATACTATACTAAGTGCGTTCAAGTCAAACCAGGACTTTTGATTGCGCATAATAACAGAACAGAGTTATGAAAGTGTAAGAACTCCCTTTATTTCTCTATATAATCCCCTGCTACATTAATGCACTCATCCCAGCATTTCAGTAGTGCTTGGATGCTATTAAGGTAGAAAGTTTTTTTCAGTACACCAGAGCCATGATCAGACAGCCTGCTTCATGTCTGAAAAGCTGGCCTCCCAGGGACTCCTTTAATAGCATTCCAAACATTTGGAAATGGCTTGGAGCGAGGTCATGACTGTATGGAGGATGTGGCAATAACTCCCAGCCGAGTTTCTGTAACGTGCAAATGGTTTTTATGAATGATTGTGTGTACAGTTCCCACATAATAATGCGAGTTTTCTGCAAATTGACGACAAGTTATCCTTCTATTTTTCAAGGATCAGGTGTCCCACTCGCTGAATATTCATGGGAACGACTGCAGTGGGCTCTGAGACACCACAGTCAGGATCATCATTAATGGGCGTACAGCCTTCTTTAAAACGTTTGCATCGTTCAAATGTTTTACTGCGGCCAAGAGTCTCATCATCCTACTGTGTTTAAAGTCTTCTGTATCAGTTTTACACTTTTATTTCATCACATCATTGACTTGAACGCACCTCGTATAGTAACTTTAATTGGAGTCTCGTTGGACAATTATTTGTTTCATGCGATTTGAATAATGTCAAGATAGTCTCAGATGTGTCATATAGGAAAAAATAAGCAGTGTTTATTTTAAGAATTTTATAGTCACAGTTCGGTCGACTGCTACATCCTCCTGCTGTGTCTAGACAGAAAAATGTTGCGCTGTTTTATGTACTGTACATGCTGTTACCTTATTTTATTTCACATTAGCGCTCTTCCCCTAGGCTGCTATATGTAATTATTCATAAACTGGACTATGCTTGTGCCTGCTAGAATCCTGTTCTGCTAAAATAATCCACCAATCCGGAATGCAGCATTAGTTTTTGTCCCCCTCATTTCTAGTATTGTAGGCTTATTTGAAAATCATTGACTCGTTCAGTGTCTGTTTGACCGAACAAATATCACGACCGAGAGTGGAGTTTTGTCTCAGCGATAAGGGGGCAGGAACAGGCCCGTCTCTGGCCTTTGGAAATTCAAACTCTGCTCTGTGGGAACCTGGCCACATATTGATTTTTTTAGGCATGACAGGGTGACTAATTCTCCTCATGGTCGGGGTTTGTTTTCATGCTATTGACTCTTTCAGGCAGAGCCTATTAGGTCTGTTTCTCCTCCAGACCGTGTGTGTGTATGTGTGTGTGTTTGCATTGGTGGGTGTGTGGTAGGTGGTAATGTGTAGGCTGTTAGAATCAGTATGACTTTTCACTTTCCTCGACTTATTGTGTGTGTGTGTGTGTGTGTGTGTGTGAGCACACTTACACGGGTCACCAAAGCATTAAATGACCTCAGATCGCCAAGGGGAAAGGAAATTGTTTGTAGAGGGACTGTGAGCCGTAAATAATGAGTCAAAGGGGAACAAAACGGAGTAATTCAATGGTGGCGTCTTGGGTGAATCGTGCCGACTCTGACTCCTTCTTAGCATATTGTTCACTGTAATGACACACATGTGTCCAGTAACGGCAGAATAGGCACGAGTAGTGAAATAGACAGGCGTTAAACAACAGGTGTTAGAGGAGAAATAAAATAGACAGTTTCCTTTTGTAGCTCTATCTAGCACTTTCCCTGAACTATTATCTATAATCACTCCTGTTATGTCACTCCCGTCATCGGGGACAGATATAAAACAGGTCACTTATGACAGAAAACAAAATCTTCATGGTTCACCCGCTCTCAACATCTATACGGCTTTGTCCTGTATACATGGAGTCTATCCCAGGAGACTTAGGGCACGAGGCAGGGTACACCCTGGACAGGGTGCCAATCCATCACAGGGCACACATACACACACACACACACACACACACACACACACACACACACACACACACACATACACATCGGACAATTTGGGAACCCCAGTCAGCCTAATCTGTATGGCTTTGGGAGGAAACCCACCAAGCATGGGGAGAACATGCCAACTCCATGCACACAGACCTGATGCGGGAATCGAACCCTCAACCCTGGCAACCGTGCTGCCGCTCTTCAGGGTTATAATATGTCATATTTGAAAACATAAATAAGCGTTACAACTAGGCGACTTAAGCCTTAATTAGTTGTAGTTTTGAGGACGTCACCAAGGCGGGGTGGTGAAGGAACAATGGAATTCGAAATAAAGAGTGAAAGTGAAAAAGGTAAAGCAAGTAGTCTGATTAAATAATATTTCGGACCAGATGAAGCCAATTCTACTTTGAATTTGAGCATTTTAATATTGTTTTTAATTTCATTTGACCATTTTGAAAGCGGAATGGCATAAACGCCATGTTCAGACTTTTTGAAAACCGCTATATAACCTTATTTTAGAAACGGTAAACTTCCAAGTTTTGATAAAACCATGACTAATAGTCTCCACGTTTTCGAGCAAAAGCTGATGCGTCGTGACGCATCGCTTCCTTCTGATGCACAATCAAAGAAGAAAAAATACTTCCTGTGCAACTCAGCAGCTGCTGCAAGTGGTCTGAATGTATTAAAGGGTTCTTTGAGAAGGTTGAAACCAAGAAAAGAAAATTTAAAGGAAAGTCCAGTCACTCCAAGCAGTAATAACTGACTGGTACGTTCTGTGAAATAGGACATTATGTGATTTAGATGTTGTTCGAAGACCCTGTTGTATACTTAACAGAACTATGTGGGATCCTGTAGAGAAGCAGCGAAATAATGTTATAACAAAATATGCACGAGTGATTTGTGTACAAGCGACATGAGATGCACACACTGTGTGTGGGAAGCTGTTGGTTAGACGATGCATACCTGGACTATAATAGCGACCAAGTGTATGAAGCTGATGATGCTGTAAACTGAAGTTTATGTATTGATTATAATGTTTGTCATGATCTTAAACAATCTTGGCAATTAAAAAAAGTTTTTTGTGCAAAACAACACTTTTGTCCTTGATCTAATTTGTTGCCATTATTTTCTGTTTGACTTACTTAAAAAAATCACTATATATTACTGGTACTAAATTGCATACAGGGTGGCATGGCGTAGTGGTTAGCACACCCTCCACGGTCAAGGGTTCGATTCCCACCTCGGGTCCGTGCATGTTCTCGGATTGGTATGGTACTCAGAGTGTACAGCGGCTCGTGCCCAGAGTCTCCTGGGAAAGGCTCCAGGCTCCTGTGACCCTGTATCAGGATAACCGATGCAGAAGATGAAGAGGAGGATGAATTGGATGTTGAAATGACCACAAACACAACTATAGGCTGATTTATCTGTAGTGCCAGATGGATTTATAACCTTTTGCAAAATTCTGATTTATACAACCCAAACAATTCTAACATAATATTTTGGCATGTGTGCTTTTTAACAGTCTTTTGACTCGAAGAAAACATGCATAAAATACTCTCTATCAGTTCGCAATACTTCTTTTTTCACTTAATTTTTTTTATTTTCAAAACAGCAAAAAAAAAAAAAAAAGGAATTATCTCATTTTGCCGTCAAACACTTCATTTTCTTCTGCTGTCTATTTCAAAATGCTTTTATCATTAAGTGTAGATGCGCATGAGTGTGAATTAGCTTTAAACCTCATCAGTGAAATCCTTGGGCTGTGACAGAAAGAATTCCACAGTGACCAGCACTGTCTGAGCTGTGGGGTGCCCATCATTACCCAGGGCCACACAGGCCACTAATATGACTGGAGTTGCAAAAAAAAAAAAAACCTATGTAGATGAACATGAGCTTCTGTGCTGTGCACTTTTACTTTCAAATTTAAAAAAAAAAAGAAGAAGTTTTTGTTATTGTTTATCAGTATTTAAGTGCACTAATGTCATTGTCTTGAATACATTTTTGCTGGAACTGTTGAACTTTATTATTATTATTATTATTATTATTATTATTATTATGCAGGTCTTACATCCGCAATAAATCTCTGAATGGGAAAGAAACAGTTAACATGTGAGTTTGTGTGTCTGTGTGCGTTAGACAGAGACAGAGACAGAGAGAAGGAGAGGGAGAGAACGAGAGAGGCTAATATTTGTTTTCGGCACATATGGAAGTCCAAATATAGCTCTTGCTATGAAACCTATTTTGCAGGACAATGAAACATCTGTCTGTGGCCACTGTCAGTTATATTTATTCATTAGGTTCTGGTTTATAGCTGTCAGGTGTCATCAGCAGCAGCAGAAAAGTGCTGCAGGTCACGCTGGGAGTAACATCCTTCTGACAGGTGGTGTAAATCTTAACACTCTTGCTGTTTACGCCTGCTATACCCAAACCTAATGCCATTTTTAACACCAGCTAGATCTCAAATAGTGCCAGATCTCAGAAAATCTAAATAAAGTAAAAGTGAGAAACTAGAGCACAGTGTAAAAGTTTGTGAGTTTAAATCTCGTCTCTTTTATTGTCTTCTCTATGTCTTCTCTTCATTTCCCTTCCCGTTTCTTACCTTACCTTACCTTCCTTACCTTACCTTACCTTACCTTACCTGGAAGCAGTATATTAACATGACCGGGTCCTAACACTGAACCTCATGAATGTACAACAGGTATTCAAGTCAAACCGGGACTTGTGATGAAATTTCACATGATTGAAGGTGTAAAAACAGATTGACATTTATAAAAGACTTCAAGCATAGTAAGGTGCTAAGACTCTCATCTGAATGGTGCAAACATTTAAAAGAAGGCTGTACGTCAGTGAATGATGATCCTTTAAAATCGATTGAAAACTTCTTGCCAATTTGTATTAGAGACGCATCTGTCCGTGAAAACTGTACAGGCAATCATTCAGCAACACCACTTGCACATTACAGGAACTCGGCTGGAAGTTATTGCCACATCCCCCATACAGGCCCCATAGTGGCATTTCCACATCTTTGGGCTATTAATGGCACTCCTGGGAGGCAAGCGTTTTAGGGAGTCTTTTAAAATTAGATAACTGCACAGGTCCATATTGCGATTTCGATTTTTATGTAACTAATTGTGCACCACTGATTTTATCATGTTTATTAAGGATTTTATCTGAATAGAAAAAAATAAATTATGATGAAGAACAAAGAACTGCTCAGGTAGGACATTAATTGGCCATATATTGGTTGTTGGGAATAACTGTGATTAATAATTGATCAGTGGTGATCAGTGATTGGACGTTGAGAAATAATAGTGATGAGTGATAGTAATTAGGACCTTGGACATAATAATGATCACTGAATATTCATTGGGAAAAATGTGGTCAGTCAATGATTGTTAAGGAATAACGATCAGTACTTTTGTTTTTGGGGAAAAAATCTCGATCAGCGAATGGGTATTGGGATCAATGGCTATAATTGATTGGTTGTGATCAGTGATTGGAATAACAACAGATAAATAGTCATAGGGAATAATGGTGATTGGTAATTAGTTCATTAGTTAGGGAATAATGTCCGGTGATTGTTTGGAAACAGTGGTGATCGATGATTGAACTGCGATCAGTGATTGATTGTCAGAAACAAGGTTGATCAAATATTGGTCATTGGTTATAGGTGATTTGTTGTTGGCAACAATGGTGACCAGTGATTGGTCCAAGCGAACACTAGTGATCAGTGATTGTTTTTTTGGGAACAGTGCTGTCAGTGGTTGATTTTTGGGAACAAAAATGGATAGTGATTGGTTGTTGGGGACAATAGTGCTCAGTGATTGGTCCAAGTGAACACTAGTGATCAGTGTTTTTTTTTTTTTTTTTTTGGAAACCTTGGTGTCAGTGGTTGATTTTTGTGAACAATAGTGACCAGTGATTGGTTTTTGGGGTCAGTGGTGATCAGTGTTTGCTCACTTTTCTGACAAAACTGGTGTTTTTCTGTTGTTTGTTGAGAACAACAACAGGCAGAAACAAGACTTCTGGATCATAATGAGCAACACATGCACTGACGTAGCTTCTACATGACTGACTTGCTCGCTTTACAGGATCCCATGACTGAAATCATATCATAAGCAGCATTCATAGTCAAGCCCTCACGCATGGTGTCAGGTGTGAATTCGCTTTTTATCCCAAAGTAGCACACCCATACACTCCTTCACAGTAAGCGTGACCATTTGATTTATTATTTTTTCTGCAAAGAGATGCTCATCTGAGTTTGGATTTAAAGTTGAAGACCTGCCTTTGCAGCCACCTATTGCTGTTTGGCCATCTGGGCTTGAGCAGCTCTCTTGCAGAGAGCAATGATACACTTTTAAACTAATGTGTGCAATTAGGTGACTCATGTCTTACCAAACCTAGTGGTATTGTTCCTTGTGCTTTAGTGATTTAACATCATGAATCATAAACCTGATGGCCGGAGAAATACATAGACTTTTTGAAAATGAACCTTAAAGGGATGAAATTGTAGCTCAAATGGTTCCTTTTTTAGATTTTTCCTCAAGAATTTATGTGTAATTGCATATGGGTAGGTTCAGTATTGTAATCCTCTCTGACTGTCTCTACTGTCTCATACTTCCTGAACACAACTTTATATGATTGGTATTAAATCTAATGAATTTGGGGGACAGGGGCGTTGGATAATGTAGAATTGAACTTTTCAGTTCACGATTGGACAATGTGATTCAATGTGATCCTAATGATGTCCATTTTAGTTCAAGGCTGAAACACTATATTAGAAAATAAAAAATTCAATGTGGGTAAATCCTTATACAAGGCACTACATTACAATTACTCCAGTCATGAACTGCGAAGATGAAAGTATTTGGCTTGGTCAGATTCTGTTTGTTCATCCAAACCCAAAACATTCTTGACCATTTGTTGCTCCTTAACCCGAGGGTAATCTCTTTTGACTCACAATCTAGACAGAAGGACTTGTCCATCTCTGATAGCCAGATTGGTGATTATCCTCAAGACGCTGCGGTCCGAATCTCATAAAGAGTTCTTTTTGTTTCAGCCAACTCGAAAATGGCTCAAGAGACCCACATTGGTGCTGTAAAACTGCACAACCCAGATGGAGTTGGATGAAAACCACCATCTTTGCTTGGAGTCGCTATTGGTTTGAGCTTTGAACAATCCTTCATTTGAAAGTATTTCATTAAAAAGATTTATATGTATTTTATTTGATAATTTTTCATGAACGCACCAATTGTGAAATTCTGGGCTGATGATTGAAATAATAATCTGGCCTGATAGCAGATGCTGATTTATTTTTTTTGGCTTTGTTGGCATTTTGAGCAAAGAAAAGAAATCTTTGTTATATAAAAAATAACTGAATTTTTAAAAGTCTTTAAGCCTTTCATCATGCTGGTTTTAAATTGGCAGAAATTCAATCATTCAAATTTATGAAACAATAATTAATATAACCTTCGTTCACAGGACAGATTCAGTTTGTGAAAAATAACTGTTTCGAAAGCCATTTTCACATCTACATACTCAATTATAAGAATTTTTAAGTACTTGCGTAGCCCAAAGAAAAAAAAACATTTTGTGAAATTAAATGTAATTGAGGAGGCACAGTAGAGTAGTGGTTAACACTGTGGCCTCAGGTTCAATTCCTGCCTCGGGTCTGTGTGTGTGTGGAATTTGCATGTTCTCTCCGTGCTTGGTGGGCTTCCTCCAGGTACTCTGGTTTCCTCCACAGTCCAAAGACATGACGATTAGGCCTTTCTAAATTGGCCATTGTGAGTGTGTGTGTGCCCTGTAATGGATTGGTTCAGTGTCCAGGGTGTACCCCTCCTTGTGCCCAGTGTCTCCTAGGATGGGCTCCAGGTATCAAGTAACCAGGAAGTATTACAGCACCACCATTTGGACCCTTCCCAAAAGTGCAGATGAATAGACGATGAATTTGTCCAAGTCAGACTGCAGTTAACTATCAGTGACTGTCACCAATGTACGACTGATATAACCGTGTTTTTATGTTCCTGATGGATTGAAATGTTATTGTGAATGTGATTTTAGGCTACATTCACTTTACAAGCCTGAAGTGTCTCAAATCGTATGTGGCCCTAGATCGGATAAATATCCGCATGCAACTTAAATGAGAATGGTCTGAGCAGAATTCATGCGAATTTCTGACTCTGCACATGTGTAGGATGCTGATGTCATCAGTCAGCACCGGTTATGCACGGATCACATAGCAGTGCTATCAACAGCTGTTAAATCGGCTAAAGTGAGGTGTCTGTTCTTGTCTTCAACAAATTCATCCGATCAACTGCTTGTCGTCCTCCAGAGCAAATCCCAAGCACTTTTTGGGCTAAAATATCATCCATTGTTAAAATAAAGAAGTGCTCGCACAAACTTTTGATGTATTTTAACCCAGATGGTACAAGCAAAGATGTATTGATATGCGAATATGTGCCGCTTCGCGAGCACCTGCAAAACTAATGTGATTAGTTTTTCATTGACTTATGCTATTGTCTTATGTTTTATGCCTCTGCACAGATTTTATATGTTGATTGGTTGACAACAGCTAGTGAACTGTGGTGTGACTGGGGTGACGGTGTTGATTCACTGGAAACCAGAGAAAGGCTGCGTTAATAATGTTCAGTGTGATGAGATCATTGTTATCACGGGTGCTCGTCAGGAGTGTGTTTTATCACCACTGTTATTCTGTTTTTATGTAAATGACAGGCGTCTGCAGCACAGAAATGTTAAACTGCTAAGATGTGCTGATGAAACGGTTACAGTTACAGTCTTTATCCTATGAACAGTCACTGTGATTATTTTGCTCAGGTACGTAAGGATGAAGAATGGTGCAAGTCCTGTTGATGGATAATTCATTTTGATAAAAAAATAACAACGAAGGAGTTAATTTTAAATTATATATCCCCAGTTACGCATCTTTCACTTTCTGATCATTCTGTGGAAATGTATCTGAGGTTAATGTATCTGTGTTCGCCTGATCGTAAGCACCCTGTTGTTTAATTCCCCGTTATGGCACAGGTCGACAACAAACCCCATTAGATTTGATCTACAGCTCTGCTGTGTACAGGAATGCTCAGCTCATTGTTACTCACACCGAACACCAACGTTTCCCTGAATTTGAACAAATGCCATCAGGACGATATTCCAGGACACTACTGTCCCGTAAAAAGACATAAGGAATAGTACTTTCATGAAGCATATCTGACACTGCTAAACCTTTGTCGTTATCTTTTGGACATACATATATTGTGAGCAGACCTATTCATATATTCTGACTGCTTAGTATTGACATAAAATCTATAATTTATATTAAATATTGATTCCTCTCTCTCTCTCTCACTCACGTATTGTCTATACCGCTTTATCCTGTATACAGGGTTGCAGGGGGCCTGGAGCTTATCCCAGGAGACTTAGGGCACGAGGCGGGGTACACCCTGGACAGGGTGCCAATCCATCACAGGGCACAAGCACATACACGCACTCATTTACATGTGTCTTTGGACTGTGTGAGGAAACCCACCAAGCATAGTCGGGAATCAAACCGGTAACCTAGAGATGCAAGGCGACACTGCCAATTAAGTCTATTACAGTTCCAGTTTGTAACATGATAAAATGTAAAAAAAATTAAATAAAATAAATAAATAAATAAAACGTTCAAGGGGGTGAATTGTGTGTGTATTGTCAGTAGGTACATTTGTAGAGGATGACTATATTAATATGTTTGTTTTCTTCGGTCTGTGTGTGTTGGTGTAGTCCTTGCATCCCACTCACAGTTTTGTTTCTGTATACACACTTCATCGGGTGCTTTGGTTCTGTTCTCTGAATATTATATACCAAACAAGGGCTCAGAGTAATCTATCAGAATCACCCTGTAGTCTGTTATTATTATAATAAGTTTTTTTTTGTGATTCAGTGTGTTAAGGCTCTGAATTAGTGATTTGAGCTACAGCTCTGCCAGGTTGCTGCTGTTGGGCCCTTGAGCAAGGCCCTTAACCCTATCTACTTCAGGGGCACTGTATATTGGCTCACCCCCTGAATAAAATAATAATAATAATAATAATACTAATTATTATTATTATTATTATTATTATAAGTATGATAAAAAAAAATCTGTCGTTAATGACGAGTGCGTTCTTATTTCAAAGGCATCTCACTCATAAACAGATCAAAGTTAAGAACTTCAGAACTGTAAGAACATTTTTATTTACAAATAGTCTAGCACTTCTTAAGAATGTTTTATTTCAAAACATTTTATTAATTAAAATGAAAGTAAAGACATTACACAGTTCAGTCAGTGTTACTAAGGGCAGTGGACCGGCCTTGTTCTTGTGCCTTGTCCTTAGACGTCTATCATGACAGGCTTATTAATATTAAATATAACTTCAAGTACTAATATGAGTTGTGTAATTAAAATACAGAACACTATGTTCTATTAAAGTTTAAGAAGCGATGCTCAGTAGGAGGTAGATCGGTATCAGAAAGCAGCTTTAATTTCAAACTAGTGAAATGTGTAATTTTTTACAGGTTATAATAAGGGTGCCTTAACACCTATAGATCTGTTTTCTGAGCATGAATCAGAGTGAAACTAAGCATTAAGGTTGTTTTCTGTTCAGTTTGACGCTGCACATGTGTGTAAGGCTGAAAATGCACCCTTTAACCTCTTTCATTGATTGCACAGAAATATTGTGTTGGGAAATGATAAACACTTTACAAATCACATTACAAATCAGAAAATCACAAAAAACACCCAAGCAGTGAGAACACAGAGCCTCGTTCCGATCATAATTAAATGAATCCTATTATGCAAAATTCTAGTCTCTAGTGCGCAAACAATCCGCATGAGGGGAAGAAAAGAACATTCCCTACTTTTTTCCCCTATTTTTTCTATTTGTGTATTGGCCGGGGTTTAAGACAAGCCAGTTCGATTTTCCCCTAATGTGACCTCAGAGAGCAGGGGTAGTGAATTAAAATGTAAGAATGTCCGCATGTTTAATGTCAGTAAACATTTCTTTGAGCCGAGGTCAGAATTTCATGTCTGTGTCAGGATTCCGATCTCTAGATGTGCAGTCATTGTAAGTTTATAAAAAATAAGCAATTTTAAATTAGCCGTAGTCAATTTTCAGTAATTACAGTATATTTAACTTTGATGGCCTTTTCGGTCGTATTTGTATAGAATACAACAATCTTTAATCAATCTGTAGTAAGGTGTTTTCCACACCCTCACCTTGAACTGCTGTGGATATGTTCTATGCGATATGTAATATGCTCTAATGATCTGTGTTTTGCCTCATCGTTTCACATTACTGCTTTTAATTATCGCAGTGGTTTCAGAACATATGAGACAGACTGGTTTTAAACTTCCTACGGGAAGAATAAACATACAACGATGTGTCTGTTTATCTTTAAAAGATTCCGTTTTCATAGTTTACTTTCGCACTTTTGTTTCTGTTTCTTATGGGCACTCTGACCATACACGGTAATCTATCACTTTGGTTGGCTTTAAGTGACGTATATAGCCACGCCCACCTCAAGTAAAAAAGAGCTAGATTACTGGTAAATTGATTATTCTCATTCATCAGAAAAGCATCAGGGTTCAGATAGAACTGTTACTTGGTCCGAAAACAGGCATTTACTGATGCCTGTCATAGAGGAAGATCCTCTCCGTCTGCTTTTGCTCGGCACTGCTATTTTCTGGTGGGGCAGGGCTTAGGAGTACCTCATTTACATGACATATATATATATATATATATATATATATATATATATATATATATATGACAAAGTTACCAGAAGAACTCATATTCACCAGCATGCTCAGTAAAACCTAACAACTGTTTTACTTATAGTACTGTGAAAAAGTCTTGGGCACATACAAAAATATGGCATAAGCAAAAGATGTTTTTGAAAACATTTCTGCATAAAATAAACTTCTATAAAGAGCAATAAAGAATAATAAAATAAACAGTCATTATTTGAAGTGAAAACTCATTGATTAAAATCTGGAGCTTTAAACACAGATTTGTGCAGTTTTATAAGAAAACAGCTGTTAGGTTTTACTGAGCTTGCTGGAGAATATGAGTTCT
>JAQMYG010000018.1:5551238-5561327 GCA_030014215.1 Clariallabes teugelsi
AAGGCTGAATGGCTAGTGACTCTGGAAATCCACTAGCCACATTGGCCAGTGAGCAAAAAAGTTAATGTCATGCCCTGATGTGTGCGTCTGTGTGTATTTTTTTTTACAGTCAACTGTACAGAATGTTCCTTTATAGCTCCCCTTGAGATCTTATTTAAGAACGGTGTCAAAGCACATCTTGTTTTCAGTAAGAATTTTTTAATGACTTAATCAAAGGTTTCAAGGCCTGTAGCCTCTTTGACAGTCATCGCCGTATGATGCAAACACGTTTGATGTGTGTCTAAGGAAAATACTGGAGTCAAGTTTAAATCTAAAGAGTTCCTGCTGTGAGCTTATAAGTTACTATTTCCAGTAATAGCAACTTTAAATTCACAAAATACATCGTTCGCTCTTATGAGCCTGTTTATCAGCCTCCATTTCAGGACAAACGTCTGAGCAGTAGGAAGTAAATCCATTAAAAATAATATACCTTCTGGTTGTGGGGCAGGAAGGAACCACTGAAACCTATTGAACCTAGATGTTGTTTTTCTACAGTTCTTATTGCTTGCTATTCTGCTGTTACATGGCTGGCAGCCATTACATTTTTTTTTTTGATAGACGTGGGCTGTTATTTTCAATGTGCTGCCTTAAATAGCTGACAGGACTTTCATAATATTGGTGCCTGTAGATAGTGTACCTTCAAACCAGTAAAAATTCAGTACAGTGTTTTTTTTTTTTTTTTTTCATGTATTCCAATGCTGTTTTAAGTCTCTTATTATTCAGGTACTTCTTTTGAACTAGACTTTTTAAATTAATTAATTAAGCAACAAATAGGTGCAATATATTTAGAGGACTATGTGTCTTGACCTGCCTATTAAGCAACAGAGTAAATTAGATAAAACTAGAAAAGCCAAAAAAGTATTGTAATAGAAAAAGAAATATAAGTTAGCTAGAGGTTAAAATTACTTTGCACTAGGTGTGGGAATTTAACCCTACAAAATCATGAATCTTCAAAATGTGAAACAATGGACAACCAAGTACTGTAGTTTATTAATAATAATAATAATAATAATATAATTATTGAGTAATGTTTTCATTAATAGGCTCCAGGCCCCCCGCGACCCTGAATACAGGATAAAGCGGTATAGAAGATGAATGAATGAATGAATGTTTTCATTATACTATTCCTGCTTTATTTCCCTGTAGGAGAAAAAATCACATACAAAAACAGCATAAAATTATGGGGTTTGATGGGGAGTAAAAACCCATACTATTTTTGTTGTACAATTCTCATTTTATTAGAAATGTTCTATATATAATTTTAAAAATCTAATGTGATCAATGTTACAAGAATGTGTTTGGATTCATATTTCCTAAGTAGAGTATACCATAATTCCACTGTACCTTCCTTCATACTGCTTCACCAGTTTCTTACATATTTTATTACTGGATATAAACAAGTAAAAGAAAATTAACCTTTTGACAAGAACATACATTTCTTCACTGATGGCTGCAGGACAGTGATTTACAATGATCTAGAGACGTTAAAGCTTTGTCTGGAGGTCATCATTAAAAGTGACAAGCATCAATACGGAATGGGCTAAATACACCTTGGTACCATTTGTAAATGACAAGCATCCATACTGCATGGGCTAAATATACTATTGGCAAGTGGCAAGGATCCATATTAATTGGAACTA
Source organism: Clariallabes teugelsi (assembly GCA_030014215.1). Lineage (NCBI taxonomy): Eukaryota > Metazoa > Chordata > Actinopteri > Siluriformes > Clariidae > Clariallabes > Clariallabes teugelsi. Next base: position 5,552,918 of record JAQMYG010000018.1, read on the forward strand.
AATTTACTATTGGTACTATTGGCAAGTGGCAAGTATCCCTAGTGATTGGAGCTGAATGTAAATGTAAATATCTCATTGGTAGTATTGGCAAGTAGCCAATAGTGCCAATGGTATATACTGAATTAGTACCATTGGTACAGTTGGCACGTGGATAGCATTCATACTGAATGGAGGTAAATATACCATTTGTAACATTGGCATGTGGCAAGTATCCATATCGATTCGGCTAAATGTACCATCCATACCAGTGGCAAGTTGCAGACATTCATATGAAACAAGCGAAGTATATAATTTCTACCACTGGCAAGTGGCAAGAACCCCTATGAAATCTGCTAAATACTGTATACCATTGACACCAGTGGTAGGTGCAAAGCATCCCAACAGAATGGACTAAATACACCATTTGTACTTTTGGCAAGTGGCAATTATAGAATGGGCTAAATATACCACTACCACTGGCAAGTGGCAAGCATTTATACTGAATAGACAAAATATACCATAGGTACCATTAGAAAGTGCTAAATATTCATAAATAATGGGCTAAATATACCATTGGTGCCATTGGCAAGGGCAAGCGTTCATACAGAATGGACTAAACATGTCATTAGTACCACTGGTGAAAATACATCAAGTCTCAATTACACTTCAAAATCTGAACATGAGTGTTAGGTTTGTGTTTTGCTGCAACAGTGTGTATATTATGCATTTCTGTACGTTAATGGTCTTGTTCATCATTTTGGTAGTGGTTTGCTGAAGCTTAGTTTTAAAGCATTTCCACAACATTTTGACTTGACAGACAACATGGTTGATTGTGAGTTGGATCTTTTTAATGATCCTAATGTCAATATAGACTGCACTTTTTTCTTTCAATTGATATTTTTTTGACAGCTGTTAAACGTTTTTATAAATGTTTTATGCTAGGATCAGTTGTGGCAACAAAACATTCTTAAATTCAGTTATTTTTTATTCTTTGCTAAATTCAAATCTGAGTTTATAAAATTCCCATTTGCAAATTACGTTTTTTTTTTTTTTTTTAATTAAAGGAAATATCAATGTCTCACGATGGCAGGAGTTAATCTACGTTGCATAAATCAGTATTCTAATACAGTGCTGCTCCTCTACAAATGAAATATTGTAGACGCATGACTCTTTTCTTAATTAAGCTAATAAGCAGTGAAACTTTCAAACCCACGCACAGTTTCACACTTCACACGAGACTGTTTCGATGAAAATAACAGCACTCTGAAAGAACCCTGACTTTATGAACTTAAATACTTTAGGCTTAATAAGCAAAAGAATGGGAATGTTGCAGACAAATGGCACTGTTTTTTTTTTTTTTTTTTATATATAAAACACAAAGTTGTTTTTCAAGTCCCCCACACAAATGTGTGGATTCACTTCACATTCCAAAACCTCACATTACGTAACTAAACGAAGAGAAGATGGCATGGCTGTTATTGGCCTTGTGCTGTGGTGTCTGCGTTTAATGATGCTATCTATAGACTCATCTTCTGCTGGTTCAGGCGTTTTGGTTTCTGCACTTCTTCTGAGTTATTCTATCCTCTTACACAGATTTACGGGGCTGTGGTAATAGAAACTGTGGTGGAATGGCATGAAAAATTCATGGTGTGATGAAAATCGCTATAATGCAGTAGCTTGATTTTAGATTATTAGTGAAGAAAATACAATAAATGCCATATAACATGAAAAGAAAGAGTGGAAAAACAAACTTGTCATGAGGTTGCTTGTAGCCTTTTGTTATTCATCATATAATGTAGACATAAAATGTTCCAGATTCTGTCAGAAGGTGTTGATTAGTTTTCAGGGGTGCAGCAGCAAATCACTGGTTTATATTAAACAACTTTACCATTTCTATAGTAACTAAATCACAAGACTTGTATGAAGGCAATGCTACATAACCTAAGACCCTGTTCACGCCCGGCATTGATGTGCCCTGGAGATAAGATAAGAAGCATAATGTGCAATGTACAGGTACGAACAGGATCAAATGAATCTATCTTTGCCCCATAACTACTGTAATGCCATGATATAATGGCAGGGACCAAAGAAGCCGCTTTTCATAGCTTCATCCGTCTTCTCAATGTGCATTGTTTTATATTTCTGACCAACAGACAAACTTATAGACATCAAGGTTCATTTCCGCCTAAATAATGCAGCCATAAACTAGTATATGTACATGACAGCTTTTCTCCAGGGAAAACGATGTATGAAATCCAATCATTATTGCTCACTGGAGTCACACTGATAATGCAAAGTGAGGACAAGGCCTAATAATTATAACTAATAACAACCGGGTTACAATATCAGGTGTTGTTATTTAACATAATATAAAATATTCTATAAAGATTTTTACATTTATAGAAAGGGTCCTTGGTGTCAGTCGGAAGATCTTTGTGCTTTACAGTCTCTCTTTTAACATAATAAATTCACAAAAGACAAAAACACAATAACATAACATAAAAAAAACATAAACAATAAAGTACTTAAAAAACACAATGTGCTATTTTTTGGTTTTAATATTTTTATTGATTTTTCACAGTATATCACACTTCACAATCCCCCAACCCTTGCCGACCAATCCCTAGGATAGCGTTCATGCTGTAATTGTGGGCACATCACACTGTCATTGATTTTCCTTTAACAACAAACTTCCAAATGTTATGTAATTATAACTATATATACATATAGTATAATTATGTATAATTATGTAAATAGCTCATATTAAAAGGCATAGCAGTTCAAATAAGACCTATTACAAATATTATATCCACTATAAAGTTAAATATTTAATATTTTTCAGTTTTCTCACACTGGAAAAACTGTATGAATTTACACAGACTCGAAAAGGTATGAAAATTAAGATTAGGGAAAAAGGTTGCCTGCATGCATTTAATTCACACTTAAATGAACCAGCTTTAGAATCTCAACTCTATGATTATGTAAAAAAATTATGCATATTCAAATAATTATGCATATTCAAATAATTCTGATTGTTGGGAAATGGAAGTCGCATCGTCCTGTCACTGGTTTTCATGCAGCGAAAATGATCTTTGTTTCACTGTTCTTTTAAAAACCTAGCATAAAACATGTAATACATAAAATGAGTACCATAATTTAATGATCATATAGTAATTAACGCATTATTGTGCAACTAACATATCTCAAGGGGTGGAATATATTAGGCAGTAAATGAATAATCTGTCATTGAAGATGATGCTTTTGAAGAGAAAAGATCTGAGAAATTTTACCAAGCCACGTTTTGATGGCTAAAAATCTAGGTTTGGGCATTTCTAAAACGGCAGGTCTTCTGGGGTATCCCTTGTATACAGTGGTAAGTACCTACCAAACGTATGGACAACCTACCAAGGAAGAGCAACCAGTGAACTCATAAAAGAGTCATGGAAGTACAAGGCTCATCAATTCTCATTGGAACAGATGCTTATCTGTTTGGGCCAATCCAACAGATGAGCTACGGTAGCACAATTTGCTTCAGGCTGTGATAAGAAAGTGTAAGAAACCACAGTTTATCTAAGTCTACTGTGTGTAGGGGAGTGTGTAGCTACAGATTGATCAAATTGTCTACTGTCTACTGATGAAAACTCCTACAATGGGCACATGAACATGGGAATTGGACCATGCTAAGGCAAAAAGACAGCGTGATGCTCTGGGCAATGTTCTGCTAAAATACCATGGCTCCTGGCAGTCATGTGAATATTACTTTGACCTGTAATACCTACCAAAAATTGCTGCAGACCAAGTATTCCCTGATGTCAGGCGCCTCTTTTAGCAGGATGATGCCTCTTGTTGCACTGCAAAATAATTTAGGAATGTTGTGAGGAACATGCCAAAGAGTTCAAGGTGTTGACTTGACAGCCATTCTCCAGATCTCAAACTGGTTTGACCAACAGGTCTGATCCATGAAAGCCCCACCTTGCAACTCACAGGACTTTGGTGCCAGATACAACAGCACACCTTCAGAGGTCTTGTAGAGACCATGTCTTGATGATGACATCAAATAGTGAACGACTTGGTGACCTCAAACTATTGTTGATCTTATGGCCGCTGGTTGGTCCAAAAGAAAGCAGACAACGATTAAAATCCTGACTCTGACTACACAAGACCTGTGAATAGTTTTTGTGTCAAAGAGCAGCTGTGTTTTTGTCATTTTGCTTTCTTGCCATTTACTTTGGAACATTTTAATATGTATAATGTTAATGCATACCCACTGAACCATGCGTGAAAAGAAAATCAGCTTTCCCATTGACATTTCTGAGCAAGTTAGGGAGAGCTAGAGCGAGTCAGAGAGATGGTTGTGTAATTCCTGTAGAGCAGGTGGTCATTATTTGTAATTACGCTTCATTATGAGTTTTGTTACTCTGAATTATTTTTTCGCATTATGTATAATTACCGCTTATCACATAATCATATTTTGTGCTGTGTGTTTGTGTGTGTGTGTGTGTGTGTGTGTGTGTGTGTGTGTGTGTGTGTGTGTGTCTGTGTTCACGCTTGAGTAAAACTCATGCTTTTGTTTAGTCTAATAAGGACGACAAGCATATGGACTTCAGCAGATCAATACGGAAGAGCACCAGGACAGAACGATCAATACAGTTACACTAGACAGAAAGAGAGAGTGAGAAGGGAGGGCGGAGCAGGGGGATGTGTGTGTGTGTGTAGGAAGAGCTATTTTTGGGTATCAGGCTTACAGAGATAGATGTCAGATTTGCCCTGTATATAAAAGCAGCATGTGTGGAGTGTCTAAATCCGTAACAGCTCTCCGTGTAAACAGGGATGTGAGGTACAACATACTTAGTGATGGTCTTGTCCGCGTTAGCCTGTCTGTTACACGGCAAATCACACAACACAAACACACGAACAACTGGAGTGAAGTCGGTAAAACTGTAAAGCTTAGTTTTTGAGTTGCTCCAGCATTTTTGAGTCTGATCTCTGTCTACTATGCACAGGAATTCCATCATGTTTGCCTGAAAATGGGAAGTTATGTTTAAAGTGATGAATGAACTGATAGATCGGTCTGTTATGCTTTGACACACGTGCAGATATCAGGAGTGACATAGTCTCTCTCACATACACATGCACATTGGAGTGACTGAATGTTCTCTAGTTTATTAACAGAATAGTTTAGTAGAATAGGGGTAGCTCAGTGGTTAAGGCATTGGACTACGGTTTGGAAGGTTCCAGGTTCAAATCCCATGACCACCAAGTTGTCCTGTTGGGCCCTTGAGCAAGGCCCCAAACCTTACATTAAAAAATCGCTCTGGATAAGGGTGTCTGCCAAATGCCTAAATGATAATAAATTTATTAACATTATAACCACCTACTGTAGGTTTTGGGTTCCCCCTCAGTACATACTGTAGCTCCACAGGGCCCCTGGGGGTGTGATGTGGTGTCTGGAACCAGTATGTTGGAACAGTGGATGCTTTGCTTGATCCTTTGTTTTTGGTCCCTGCATTCTGATTAGCTAGGCAAGTATACTTCCACAAAAGAGTGTTTCAGGGGCAGTTCATTTATTAAATCTACAGCCGGGAAAGTTTGCATTCGTGTGCTAAGGTACCGCTGTACAGATACTGAAACAGTTTTGGAGACCTCTAAGACTTGTATAAGTATATTAATCTATAGTAAGTAAGTAAAGAATAAAGTCCTTGCAGGAATATTCTTGTAAGAAAATAATCAATGTCGGGGTGGTGTAATGCAGCTCACCATGACGTTGTTTCCATGGAATGCTTCATGTAAATCTGCGACCTGTGTAAATAAAAAAAATGGATAAAAAGAAATGATTAGCATCAATAGTTTGATGCAAACTCTCACCATCGATCTATTGTTTATTACATTTCTGCACATTTCCTTTAATTAATGACATTACTATATTTTCACACTTTATCAAAAGTTATCAAATAAATGTTAAATAAATTTGTCATTTCTTTTAGCCTGAAAAATTGATCTTGATGTCATTTCCAATAATAATCACAAGTTTCATTGTTTTCCCGAAATAATGTCGTTACGAATGAAATGTCATTTTTACATTTTTACATTTTCCAAATTATCAGCTCAGGCAGTCATCGAGTTTTCTGCATGAATGGGTGTGATGAAGACAGATGACTCCCCGGTAGGTTCAGACGCTGTTGTTGTGATAGCTTTCGAATCGCATCTATCTGCCAAATCCTGCAACCTTCAGGCCATGTTTCTCACCAGCTAACACTCAAGCACACAGGACATAAACCCTGAGAGAGAGGATGGAAAGGCTTTGCTGCTGGGAAACAGTCATCTGTCAGCTTGGATCAGTGTGATTTAATGTATTTTGTGTAAAGTTGAAACATGGTTAAAGACATTCAAGGGTCACTAATGCCAAAGAGACTGTTTAATGTTTTTTCTTGAAACATAAGGGTTTGATCTTGACCTTTTTTTTTCAAAAACGTTGATTGGAATTTAAAGAACTCTAGCAGATATAGAAACTCCAACATGACCACATTTACACTGATTAGCCATAAAATTAAAAGCACCTACATTCTGGGTCCCCATAGTACCACTGGGGTGGCTCTGGCTCACAGCTGGCACCACATTTTTGGCCATGGATCCTTTGGGTGCTGTGGGTTGCAGGGTGGGTTCGGACTTGTTTTTCTGGTGCATCTCGTGGGTGTTCCCTTGGAATGGGATCTGGCGAGTTTGGAGGCCTGGTTAGCAGCCTTGAGCTCTTTCTGCACCATGTGGGTGTTCTGGAGACTTTCTGTTGAGACCAGCTTCGACTTTTTTCAGCAATTTGTGCTACATTGACTTTTTTGTGGGATCAGACCAGACCAGGCCTTTCAGTTCCCCAGGAATGACTGAGCCCTGGGTGCCCATGATCCTGTCACCAGTTTTCTGATGTATAATTGGTGATCATTTCACCAGTCAGTGGTCATAATATCATTGCTGCGCAGTGTTTACACAGATGATCATATTCCTATCTAAATAAATGGTGTCAAATTCTTTTGATGGTGTCTAAGGCAAACTTGTGCAGTGATTCACTCAAAGATGTCCCGAATATTCTGGAATAACTCTCGCTATGATGAAATAATCCGAAAAATACACTAAATACCTTGACGTACTGTATATGTAATCGATTGCATTACGAATTTCCATGACGATGTTTGACATCACCGATTATTTTCTGCGACATTTTCAGACGGCCTCCGCCATGAGCAGGGATCAATGATCCTGTCGTTTCCAGTTTCCGTACAGTCCTTTGAATAAGACTCTTCGAGGGTACATCAGGAACACCATATTTCTTCCTAAATTCACTCTGACATCATTTAAACGAATTGGTGACCCAATAGGTTCGCACTATGTGGACGCACTGCTCATTACTGTACACCGCCATCCTGATGAGAATTCAAGAAACTGAATAAAGGGGTAGGCATTAAACGGTGCGATGGCTGTCTGGTGCCTACCTTATCGATCCGACTCGGGGGCATCCCAGCGCGTTCAAAGCTTCATACTGTATATTGAGGAGCACATTGTACGTTGTTTCGTTCAGTTATAATGAGTAGTACAGAATATTTGGGTCCTCTTCCAAGTGAATCACCCTGTACAGTATAGCAGCTAACTTAAGTTATAAATCCAGTTAATTACTTGGATTTCCCCAACATTAAATGTAACCATATGCACAAATAAAGATTCTGGGTTCTTAAAAACTTAAGAAACTTGGCCCCTCACCTTGATGAGACCATACTGTTTTAAATGCCATAGTATTTTAAGGCGTCTGTCACTCAGGGAATCGTCCTTACTTACCCCAGACTGTATGGCACACCGGAATATAACTAGAAATAGTGGAAAAAGGGAAAAAGGATGACACATTTATTATTTTCAGCATTATTCATTAATTTAAATTGGCTAAATGCTATGGTATAAGAGCAATAAAACATTTGCGATATGCTGTTTTAAGAAAATAATCAACTTTTCAGTGTAGTTTTAGCATCATCTAGATTATGGTTGATTATTTTTCTATAACAGCATGCCCCTTTGTTTTATTCCTTCCTAAACCACTTCCCATAGACTTCTATTATACTGTAAGTCATTTTTGAGTTTACTGATTTCTTTTTTCCCCAGAACAGGGAACCATCAAAGTTGGGTGTAATAGTCAAACCGCATTTTACTTTGTAACGCATTAGAGTACTTGGATTACTTTTTTGATGTAACGAGTAATCTAACGCATTAGGTACTCAGTTATTTAGTTACTTTTTCAAAAATGTAATCAGTTATTCAGACAATTTATGTAATCTGTGAGCCAGACAGCAGTCATTCCCAATCCGTTAGTATGTGTGTGTGTGTGAAAGTCGTCCTACAAGCCCCGCCCCCGATAACCTGCCCCCCTCTGTTATTCCTGCTGTTATACCCC
>JAQMYG010000018.1:5561532-5575991 GCA_030014215.1 Clariallabes teugelsi
AACAACATGCATGAGGAATCACAAAGGAGTTTTCATTTTCTGCAATGGAAAAGTACTCGAACTAGTTACTTTTATCACAAAGTAACAGTAATATAACTGATTACTTTTTAAAGACAGTAATTTTGTGATGTAATTAGTTACTTAAAAAAGTAACGTCCCCCAACACTGATGATAATAATACATTCTCTATGGATATAGTGCTTAAGAATTAAGATGTACAAAACAGAGTACTCCTTAAAACTCGAGGCTTCGATGAGCTGAATCAAGCAGCATGTCGGAGAGACGCTCTCGTTTTCTTGCTAAGTGGTCTGTGACTAGATCTCTCAATCTGTCTGCGCTTCAGGCTTAAAACGAGGAAACAAATGGATGAGCTGAGGCAATCTGAAATTGCAGTTCAATCCAGCACACTCTCATGGTAGACTCGGGCCAAACAAGGTAGCGTAGCCATGACAACACAAACTTAATGTGTGTAATAAGCAGGATCCGAGGCTTACAATAGGGAATACCTTTATGAAGTGGAATCCCACGGCTGCCTGTATTGATGAGGATGTGGAGATTGCTTACGCGAGAAAGTACTTCTTACTTTTCATATTGCATTCAGAGGACTGGTGGTGGTAGGGATTATTTGTGAATGTGAAAATCTCCAGTGACCATCCAGTTACATCAATGCAGCTACACCTAGATCTAACCCTAAGCTTAACTGATTAATACATTTTAGTTTTTCTTGTGGGGGCAAGCCACCGCAGCCACCATATTTCTCCAAAAGGTGTCCTTTTATAATGTTCCTTTCTTTATGGGGACATTTGGTCCCCCATCAGGATTAAGAAGTCGATCGATATGGGTTTTTCTATGGCCAATGCTTATGCCGGTCAGGGCAGTCGATGGCCTGATTCTGATGTTTGTTTGTTTTTTTTGGCTGATACATACGTTTTCCTGATTTACTTTGTTCCTCTTCATCTGGTAAAACATAAGTTATTAATAACGAATGATACACAAAATTACTTAACCATACTGTATATAAGACTGCAATTATTTTAAAAAACAAACTAAGTTTAGCCCTGCGATGGATTGGCACCCTGTCCAGGGTGTACCCTGCCTCGTGCCCGAAGCTTCCTGGGATAGGCTCCAGGCCCCCCGCGACCCTGAATACAGGATTAAGCGGTATAGAAGATGAATGAATGAATGAAACTAAGTTTAGTATTTAAATTTTTTTATTTGTTTATTATTTAATTCTTCCATGCACTTTACAATCTAATACTAGTCTGTCTTTGCTACTGAGTAAGGTATTGGTCTGTCAACCTCAATTAACCAATCAACCTCTAAGCAACATATTATTATGCCCTGTCTGTCCACATACATATACACATATATGAATAAGAGCCTCATTTTCTTAAAAAAAAAGTTTTTCCTTTGAAACGTAACCTTACTGACGCTTTGTTCCACCAAAACGGCACATTATGGAAGCAGCACTCATTTCCGAGGTTGCCATAGCCACATTGGTCTGTTTGGTCCAAGGCATGCCCTCAGCATAGTACAGTCATTACGGAGCGTCGAGTCAAACATCAGAGGACACGCAGACAGCTTTTGGTGCACTGATCAAAGCTCTTTTCCTCTTTCATAGCAAGCAGCCTGCTGGCTTTAATGGCAAGGCTGTGTGTACACTACATGCTAGATCGTGACACTCCCATCACTTTCATATTTTAAACAATTCTCAGAGTGAAAAGAACCGTACACTTCTGCATCAGTTTCGGGAACTCGTCGTGCTCCGTGTCTCGATCGAGGTCATTACGCTTTGCTTTATTACCCATGGGGAAGCAGATTAAAGACAAAGCGGTGTCAGTGAGCAAAGCTACAGAGCTCAGATTTTAGAAACTATATTGCCTTGGGAGTAAAATTTGATCTCAATTCCGTGCTGGTATTGACTGTCTCACTCAAATGCTTCCTTCTGAGGGCATGAGAGCACCTTATAGTGTCCTTGTTTATCACATATGCATGTCCCCATTCTTATAGCTACAGTGTGATGTCAGTGGAAGCAGCTATGGCGTTCGTGTGTAGGTCTGATAAACCCATTTGAGCTGCCAGCATGAAGCCTTCTACCCCAAAAAAAACCTTAATGTTATCAGACTCAGCAGACTTTAGATCACAGTGGAGTGTAATATGAGACACATTTATTTATAATTGATAATATAACCTGTTACTGTATGGTTTTTTTTTTCAGGTATTCTTATAATTTCTAATTCCTAATTTTAGCATAATAACTTATTGTTCCAGTTGTTCCCTCTTTCAGAAGCCTATTCTTTTTAAAAGCCATCCACTTGACGCAACATTAAAATCCCATTTCCACCACTGTATCAAACAGTTTTCCTCAATTACAGTCATTAATTCTGAGTCAACGGATCTAATCAGCTTAAGCCATGCAAAATTTCCTTTCTAAGCTTTCTAGTTACAGATCATCACTCGTTTCGCTTCTTTCTCTCTTTATCCATGCGGATAATACGGTAATACGATAATTTTTCTGTCTATGTACTGTTATGTCACAGTAGTGATCAGAACGATCAAACTGGCGCTGTACTACTGTATCTGCCCAGAAAACCAGAACCAGTGCTGTAAGTATGGAATAAAATGTGGATTGATAGGAATATCCCAGCAATGGAAGGTAGCGTGATTCATCCAGATGTGTTAATGTTAATGGAGATACACTTAGCACTGCTGAGATACCAGTGACTCCTCTTGCCCTCTAGACCTGCCTGATCCATCCTAATGCACTACTTACTGTATGGGTGTATGAGTTCACACCACATGGAGATCTCTCACTGCGGCTGAGAATGACCCTGTATGGTCTGCTTAAAGAGACAACTGAGGATGGTTCCACTTGAAGATGACGCTAGACTGCATTTAATACAAACAGTTTTTTTCCTGTGATGTCTTGATGGCAGGCGCTCTGATAAATTCAGGATTGAAACTGCCGCAAACAGTTGTGTACATGCGTCTCCATCAGTGCACTGTTGCTAACCCCAACATTTTAACTAAAACGCATTGTCTGTTATACAATATTACATATCAGCAATATAGCAGATAGTTATAGAAGGGATCTATTTATGGTTATAATATCCGGTATCACCCAAATGAGCATAGGTTCCATTATCGAAGCAAAAGGTGTCGTCCTCGTGTCATCTAAGGGAATATTTCATTGCCATTGTCGCCTCTAATTTATACACATTTCCTAACATTTTATTAAAATTTTCATAAAATGCTAATTTATTTCCATTCTATAAAGCTGCTTTGTAATGACCTCTGTTGCAAATTTAAAAAAAACTATACAGATAAAAATTACTTGCATTGAACTGCTTGTTATTGATGAAGATATAGATGAAGCTACGATTGATACTTTGTCATTTAAAAAAATTGACATCTATAATTTTTATGTCTGTAAAGATGCTTTGCACCAATGGCCATCGTTAAAAGTGCTATACAAATGAAATAGAAATTAATTAAATTAATGTTACTGTTCTTAATTTGATTATTTTCCAATAATGTCTATATTTTCCAACAATTTTCCAACATCTCGAATTTGTCTTAATCCTGTCATAACACAGCAATTTGACAACATTTGCACTGGGGTGTGTGCATGGAGTTTGCATGTTCTCCCAGTGCTTGGTAGGTTTCCTCCAGTTTCCTCTCACAGTCCAAAGACATGCAGATTAAGTAATTGGCGTTCAGAAGTTGCCCGCAGTGTGTGAATGTTGATCGGAGGTCCTACCACGGTTGTGAAAATTGGAATAAATACAATCGCCTCCACAGTCCAAGTTGGACTACACATGTTCCGAGATCCGTCCATCCATCTTTCTTTGCATGCTGTACAATAGACAGAGTGATAATCGATGCCCAGAACCATTTTACTACAAATCCAAGCATAAAAAGTAAAGTCCCAATTGTGTACACTAGTACACAAGAGAGAATGGAAGAGTTTGTGGGAGAACTACTGAGGAGTTAAATCCTGGGCTGGTGTTAAAAATGGCCTTGGAGTCCTATTATGTTTTCTAACCACTTCTTCTTTACGTGAGTTCAATACAGAGTACTCTGGTCAACCTCGGGCTGCTTGTGGATGACTGAAGATTTTTCAAGCACCCTAATCACATTCACTTCTTCCCAAAGCGTTGGTTGGGGCTGAACTTGAAATTCACTTTGTTAACACCATCCCCTAGGCGAGCTACTGATTTCTAGCTCGTACATTATTTATGGCCTACATTGTGCTGGTTGTGTTAACAATAGTGCAGTATTTGCCCTGCAAGGATGTGTTCGGCCACATGGTAAAGACAGGCTTGCTGAGGTTGAGAGGGATGGAGAGCTTTGCAGGGCTGATCGAATTATATGGTGTCTATGGCAGCAGGATTAACTTCTTCTGTACAATTATGCTGGGTCACTGTAAGGAGTTTACAACTCCAACACTTCTTCCCTTCTTTGAAAAATTAGAAAGAATTTGTTGTAAACTATATTCAAAGGTTAATAAACCTTTTTTTAAAAATTTTATTATAAGTTCCTTGCTTATCCTGGTCTTGAAGATTGAAATGACCTTGAAGGAGAGATTTATGTATCTTTATATCAGGCCACAATAACAACCTTATAGTAGGGAGTGATGATATTCTTTTAAACTTGACATGGTTTTGTAGTACATACATCATAAACCCCTATCTACTGTATCTGGATCTTTTCAGAGTGCCGTACAGCTACAGTATTACAAATAGTGCCTTTAAACATACAGTACTGTGCAAATGTCTTGAGCTACCCGTCATATCTTCATATTGAATTTCAATTAATTAAATTATGTAGATTAAATTAATTAAATAGGGACCAATGTTGTCCTATGACAGGCTGCAATGTTTGTAAAGATACTATTTAAAAATGGGCTGCAACATCTGCAGCATCTTCATTTCCCCTCTTGTCTGTTCCAACCACTTAGCATTCTGCATCACCAGTATACTAATCACAGCCCTGATCATCTATCATCATCTGCACCTGTTTCTCCCTGGTTCATGCCTTAAGTTTGATGGTTTTTTGAATGCTTGAACGATTCATAGGTCACTGTGTGTGGCTTAACAAACATTCCTCTGAAACTGATCAGCTACTGTACATGGACTGGACTGAAAATGAGAGCCAAAAAAAAAAAGGCCTTCAGGAATCCTGGAGAACTAGTCCTCAAGACTACATTTAAAAAATACTACAGTGGGAAGTCTGTCGCTTTGGAAACAAAATAACATGAAATGAGGGGGCTCAAGACTTTTGCTCAGTACTGTACTTACAAAGCATCTATTCCGACAAATCCAAGATGACATTTTGTAACTGAGGAGCTCATTTACATATGCTAACAAGCCTTAGAGAGGTGCGAACATCAAGGACAAATAATTAGATGTTGTAGTGTAGCTGGAATTATTTATCATTATGTATTACCCTGGCTTTAACACGACCAGGCTGCTTGAATTATGGAATTCACATTCCACACTGACACTTCATGCTCATGTAATTTTCTTCTTTTTCTTCTCATCATTTGCACCACAGCAACAGCCAAAAAAATGTTATTTTTTCATAACATGTTATTTAAAAATAGATAGATAGATAGATACAGTAGATAGATGGATAGATAGATAGATTTATTCACTGATTCAGCAACACACACAAAAACACAAACACATGCTCATTCATACACTACAGGCAATTTGGGAACGCCAGTTAGCCTAACCTGCATGTTTTGGGAGTGTGGGAGGAAACTGGAGCACCCAGAGGAAACCCACCAAGCAGGGGGAGAACATGCAAACTACAAACACACAGACCACGAGGCGGGAATCAAACCTGGACCCTGGAGGTGCAAGGCCACAGTGCTGACCACTAAGCCACCGTGTCGCCTAATATGCCTACAGTACCTACAAAAAAGATAAAAAGATAATTTACATAAGAGAATGTATAAAAGAACTATGATAAAAAAAAAGTGTCTCTCCGAGGTGAAAAAGTGGGTAGGAGCATATACATAGGAGCATATAACACCATTTTATCATAATACTTGATGCTTCTTATCTCTCGATCCATGTTTAGCTTTTTGTAAATATGCATGCACAATTATATTTTTATCAGATAAAAAGAAACACATTTGCTAAATACAATTTCATGCCCTTTTATGTAGTATATTTCAATGATCTTAACTGTCATTCAAATAAAACTTGGCCAATTTAGATTTCACATGAAAAGACATAAACCTGAAAAAGTGTATTATTCTAAAATGTGAAATTGTTAAGATATTGCAACATGAATTTGACATAGTTACAGATACTACAGACTTTTTAAGCTTTTTAAGCTTCTACCAAAAAACATCATAAGGTGTGTATCTAATTTGGAGCAGTGAAACAAAACCACTGTTTGTAATTTGGGGTAAAAATCCTTAATTTTAATCGGAATGCTTTAATTTAAGCAAAAATTTTTACAAGTCATATGCTTCTAGAAGCTAACACTAATTTTAAGATCAATACTTATAAAGAATATAAATAATTTGCATTTTAAATAAATTTTGTTTGAAGTGATAAAATACTGCATTTCGGGGCCACATATAAAATAATTTCTCAAAAACGGGGGAAGTAGTTTCTGAAGGTTATGCAACATGTTCTGTATTATATGTATAACTTTAAAAAAAAATCAAATCAGCACCAATACTCTGTTTTGGCCGTGTGCATTAGTGCAGTCAGGTAGATAATCTAAGAACTGTACATTAATGTGCGTTCATGAGATTATACTGTACCACTTGCAGTCTATAACAGAATAAGAGTAATTAAATATTCATTAATATACAGTTAATACACAGTTAAATACAGTTACAGTAGCGCAGAACTAACTCACAACAAAAAATCAGACAAGGTGTCAGATTAAGGAATCTTTTTTTTTTAAATAAATCATTTAGACATGTTACAGTTTGAAACATTTGAGGATTTAAAGTTCCTGTACTGTAGCTATAATAACACAACTCTTTTCTCCAAACTAATCCCTTTTCCTTTAAGGTAAAGTGAACTGAGCATCTTTTTCTGAATAATTTCTAAATAAAAAATTTTTAATAAATAAATACAGAAGCGCTATTTGGTTTGTACTAGTTTATCAAGGGGAAGTTGTTAATATTTTTTAATAAGTTTCCTGATTAAAATTACTAATAAAAATCTCATATTAGGATAGCAATAAAATGATAACACCTAGTGATTATTATTATTGATTCTAGTGGCTTGTATTCTCTCCAAGCCCTGATGTCATGTGCGTCATGTGGTCTTATGATCATTAAATAACACTTCATTAACAAAATGGCATCCCAATGATCAAACAGGCACCGAAGTGGAGAAGAGACGCTCTTCTTTCTTATTTTGGTTTGTTGTTGAACTCAAGTTTTGAAATTCCAATAAAATCCTAATCACAATGTAACCAGAAAAAAATCGACTGAATATGGAATGTAACATTAATCAAACATCTTTTTAAAGGCAATAAAATTAGTGGACAAGTTTAAAGTCGGGCAAAAAACAGGAGGCAATTCTGTCTGTAGCTTTCTCAGAGGAGGCCTGAGGAAACACTGATTCACATCATGTAAAAATTGGGGTAATGTGGTGAAGTTTTTATTTATTTTAGGAGATACTGATTTAACATTTAACTGAAGAGTCTTGTGCGTTAGTGCTCTGTAACAGTCATGAAGCTTCTCAGGATTTATCTCTGCTTAGATGTAGTCCTTAATGTGGCATTTTGTTAAAAAATACAATTTTATAATCTATTTGAATTTCATCATATGTTACGAACCTGACTTTCACTATTTAGCATTTCTAGTGCAATGCTCTACCTTATGCTCTTGAAGTTTGATACGTACATGCACAAAAAAATGTAGAAGGTTATTCTTGTGTTTTAGCTTCAAAATTCATGTAACATTGATACACAGAGAAATATAATAATCAAACACGCTAAGGCGCATGTCTTTTTTTCTTTTTGCTAATGTCTGCATGGACTAATTAAAGCTTATTTAACGTTAATTTTCAGCTCTCATTCCAATTTCTGAGGTCTAAGGTGAACAAGTTGAACATCTATAAATAATAGAAAATCAGTAATAGTTCACACAGAGTAAAAAGGCAATGCTCACTCTCCCTCTGTGACGCAGTCATATATTACCGTTGTGTGTTGAGCCCCGAGGCAATTCCGAGGATGCCTGTAATGAGCAGTGAAATGAAAAGCCCTCACTCGGTTGTGACTCTTCTGCCGCTAGCATCTTCTTCATTTCAGGTCTTTTACATTTCATTGCTTGAAGTGCTGCTCGAACCGAGTCGTGTATGCACTCCGTATGAGTGTTTTGGTGTTCCTTTGGGGCCAGGTGAAAAGTGAATTAACATAAAAATGTGTGGTACTGTATAAAAAAAAAACAGCTATGGGTTGTGCTGTACCGTAGGCTGCATTTCGCTTTTGCATTAAATTCATCTATCAATGATGTGTGCCAGATGTGGGCTGCATGTTGCACTGCTCTCACACACACCTACAGTGTTTATCAATGATACACACCTTAATCCGGTTCCATCCTCTCATAAATGCATTAAATGGGACCTTTTTGCAAATGTACTTTTTAGTCATTGTTAGAGAAAACAAATGTAATGGTTTAAAGAAGCCAATTAGATTTTCCTTATGTTTGACATGTGATCTTTCCTAATGTGACCTCATATAAGATGATCTTGATTCTCAGCTCCACCCAGGAATGCTTATTTGTGCTCCAGTCTGTTGGGGCGAGGTTAAGTGTTAAATTTGATTATTTGAAATTTGATTTGAAAGAGTAGTGTAATAAAGGGGGTTTAATGTATGAAAAAAATGTATAATCTAAACGCTGTTTCAGCTGTTAACTTATTAAAGAAATAGTACAATATGGTACCTTTAAAATCTAAATATGCTAGAAATAAGCCCTCCATTGTTTACACACTCTTCATGAATTAGCATGCAATGCCATAAGTGAGCTACACAAGGAAGCAAATTTTCATAATTACACTCCTCTGACTTAAACGATTAAATCAGTGATTAAAAATCGCTGTTTGTTGTTTGCTTTTTGTTCGTCTCTCCAAACAGTTAGATTTAATTCTCATTAACGTTTAATTGAAAGTAATTATGCTGAACCCGATCAGTCAGTTATGACGGAGATTATACAGTATTAGTACATTTCGGGGATGCTGTGCTACTTCACTAACATACTGTACATAGAGACAAATCTACTTTCTTCTTTCCTGTACATGAGTTACAGGTATACTGTGTACACATATACAAAGTGATTCAATCCAATTTCACCAACGTTTATACTAGCTGGTGCTCGGTAGCAGCAGTAAATTGTTAATCAGGTCTTTTCTATTCATTGCCGTTACGGATTTGCCCCAGGAATTCTTATAATCAATAATCTTTATGTCTTAAGCTTGAAATTGAAAGTAAATGCTCTGTTTCTGTGCCAGCACAAGCGTAATTTGGTGGTGAGCATCGACCTGTTGAGATTTCAAATGGATTTTTCCTTTTTGGAAGTTGGAATCTTTCCAGTTCCCACTTAGTCATTTGAGCCTGACAGCAAATTTCTTTTCACACAGTGTAATTTGTTTGCAATTCTGCAAATGCAA
Organism: Clariallabes teugelsi; assembly: GCA_030014215.1. NCBI lineage: Eukaryota > Metazoa > Chordata > Actinopteri > Siluriformes > Clariidae > Clariallabes > Clariallabes teugelsi. The sequence continues at coordinate 5,571,180 of JAQMYG010000018.1, forward strand.
GTGTGTGTGTTTGTTTATGAGTTTGATGCTGATCTTGTTCCAAGACCTCTTAATCATCAGAGAATGGTTACCCATGTGTCCATGTGTCTGGTTATCAAGGGGCAACCTCCAGTTCTGAAAAATGAAGCCAAGACGAAAAAGTGCCAAAATGTGCAGTTCCCTGAATGTCCACTGGGGCCTGGCTCCAAAAGTGAGCCAACTTTACAACAGAAATAAACATGTTTAAAATACATTTCCATAAAACTTCTCAGGTACAGGACTGAAAACTGGACTGAAAATATAAATAAATTTAAAACCTCTCAATAATAAAAGCCTACTGTAAATAGTACTTTAGGAGGTCTGAAACTATTCCTCAACACTGCATTAAAAATACAAGAAGGTCTGTGTCTTTGGAAGCAAAATACTGTATGAAGACAGAAAACAGTACTGTATATCTGTAAATATTTGGCTGCATCTCTGTACTATACTAATTTTTCCTAGTAGTCTCTATAGCTCATGTCTGTTGCTGTTTTGTTGGAAACACATTTGCTCTACATGTCACAGAACATTCCCGCTGCTAACTTATTAGTATTGTACATTTCCAGTATCAACAGGACCTACAGATCTCAGTGAATCCCTCTGGATTGTATGTGCACTATAAATCAGGGATGGAGTGCTGGTAATTTTCTTCCCATTAACACACACACTCATCTCCTCTGACAGTGCTGCGCAGTCAGAAATGTCAGCTGGCATTCATAGGCACACACACAGATGCTCCAATTATATCATATTGCCACAGTGAGCTACAGCTGGGGCCCTTTGCCAAAGGGGCTTATGGGATTTCAAGTCCAAAGCTCTTCGACCTCCTACCAACATTATACATCAGAAATACCACGAAACATACAGAAAATTTGTAAAATAATGAAAGTGCTTGTGTGAATTCACTGGTGTTTGGGATGCTTTCAAAAATGTACAGTCGCAAGGGGGAGCTGAATACTGTCTGGTGTCTAGGTGTTAAAGGACCAGATGTGATTCAGCTCAATTACATGAAGAATGGACGGGCCAAGCATGACGCTGCTCGTCCAACACAACACTGTTCGCAGCCAAAGATCCAACCCAATTAGTGAGTGGTGAATGACATGACACACTTGAGTAGCTAATCCCCATGTGCCTTAGTGCATAACACACAGCAGACCTGTATCATGCAAGTTAACGGAATTGTGTTAAGAACAGTTATTATAACCTGGAAAGATAGTGCTGAACCATTCACAAAATAAATGTACTTGGAAAAAGGATCATGAATGAGTGTGATTTAAGATCACTTAAAGTTTCATCATTGGTAAAATTGCATCATAAAAACCAAGAACTCACAGGATTGGGACTAAACAGCTGTGTGTCATTAAGAAAACCAATTATTAGTGATGATATCAGTAGAAAAAGGCTTTAATTTGTTAGGAAGCATAAAGATGTAAGTGCATCAGAGTAATAAAGGAAGCATATGAAGCAACGAACCCATCATGCATAGTGTCCACTGTACAAACCTCTGGAGACAGTGTTATGATCTGGGGTTGCTTCAGTTGCTCAGGTCTATACTCAACAAGGTTATGTGGCAATAAAATTAAATCAGCTGACAACCTAAATGTACTGAATGAACAGGGTATGCCATTTATGGAGTTTTTCTTCACGGTTGGCACAGGAATATTCCAGGACTAACCTTGTGAGTGGTCCTGGGAGCATGAGGAATCATTTTCACTCATAAATTGGCCACTATATTGTGCATCATAGAGACATGCAAACATAAATGAAACTTGTTTGACATGTTATCTATAGTGAGTAGAGGATGATTAGAATTTAGATGTTTCAAATACTTATTTATTGTATTTGAAACATCTGTTTCAATCACATTCCTACATCTCTAATTTATTCCTGTAAAATAATAATAATAATTTATTTTAAACCAGATTTTCAGCAATTCTAATAAAATATATTTCAATCAACTTAGTAAATTATTGCAGAAGGTTCAGAATTCGGGATTCCTTTTTCCTCTCCACACACAATCTGTCTCTCAATGTGTGCCTTGATCTATTTCTGTCTCTGTGCATCTCTGTGCATTGGTTCTCGTCTGTCCTCTCTCTGTCCTCTCTATCAGTTAGCAGAAAGTTGATTAATGGGTTGGCTCCCTTCTGTTTGAACGGTCTCTTTAACTCTGTCTCTTATATAACATGACTGTGTCATCTGCAAGCTTCCAGCCTGACCTCACCCGTCTGTTAGCTTGTCTGTTCCAGTCTCCTTCCTCTGTGAAAGAAAAATGAGCAAATGATAAAACAAAATCAAGAAAAGTAATTGGAGAAAAATCTTGAAATAGATGGTCTGACAACTGAGAATCTTATAATAAGTAGATAACAAAGTGATGTCTAGAGATAGATTGTTAATGGCATCTGTGATGTTCCTGCTCATTATGGGGCCGCATGTTTCCTTATGGTTGATATGTAAATGCTCACACACTTACATATGTGCACATACAAATATGGCAACTTTATTACTGCCATCTATTCATATGGCAGCTTCATTAGTGCTGTATATATCCATATGGCACCCTTATTAGTGTCATCTATTCATATGGCATCTTCATTTGAATAGTAGGCAGTAATGCCGAATTACTGCCATGTATTTTCATGGCTACCATATTACTGCCAGCTATTCATGTGGCAGCTTCATTACTGCCATGTATTATCATAGTAGCCTGCCATCTATTCATATGGCAGTATTTATTCATTTGACAGTGACATTACTGCCATCTCTTCATATGGCGGCTTTAGCACTGCCATCTATTCATATGACCAGGGACATTACTGCCATCTATTTATATGGCTGTGACATTACTACAATCTATTCTTAAGGCAGCAAAATTACTGCCATCTATTCATATGGCAGCTTTAGTACTGCTTTTCACAGGTTAGCAACATTACTGCCATCGATTCATATGGCAGCTTTATTACTGCCATCGATTCATATGGCAGCTTCATTACTGCCATCGATTCATATGGCAGCTTCATTACTGCCATTTGTTCTTATGGCAGTTTTATTACTGCCATCTCTTTACATGTCGCTTTGTTACTGTCAGCTATTTATATTGCGGCTTTATTACTTCCATCTATTTACAGTAAATGGCAGCAACATACTTACATATATGGCAGTGACATTACTGCCTTCTGTTCATGCTTCATTAATGCTGTATAAATCCATATTGCACCCTCATTGGTGTCATATATTCATATGGCAGTTTCATTACTGCCATATATTTTCATGGCAACCACATTACTGCCAGCTATTCATATGGCAGCTTCATTACTGCCATGTATTATCATTGTAGCCTACCATCTGTTTATATGGCAGTAACATTACTGCCATGTACTGTATTCATTTGACAGTGACATTACTGCCATCTGTTCATATGGCAGCTTTAGGACTGCCATCTATTCATAGGACAAGAACATTACATCTATTCTTATGGCAGCGATAGTCCTGACATGTTTTCACAGGGTAGCAATTTTACTGCTATCTACTCATATGGCAGTGACATTACTGTGATCTATTCATACAGTATGGCAGCTTAATTACTGCCATCTATTTATATGGAGGCTTCATTACTTCCATTTAGTTTTGGCAGCTTCTTTACTGCCACCTATTCATATGGCAGTTACATTACCACAGTCTATCAATCTATTCTTATAGCAGTGACATTACTGCCATCTATTCATATGGAGGCTTCATTACTGCCATCTATTCATATGACAGCTTTATTACTGCCATCTGTTCATATGGTGGCTTCATTACTTCAATTTATTTATATATCAGCATTATTACTGCCATCTATTTATACAGTATGCCAGCTTCAACAGCCATCTGTTCATATGGCAGCTTCATTACCGCCTACTATTCAAATGACAGCCTTATTACTGCCATCCATGTCTATGGCAGCTTCAATACTACTCGTTATCTATATGGCAACATTATAACCATATATTCTGGTTAACCATATAAACATATAAAACAATATGTTTTTTTTAAATACAGCAGTGACATTACAGCCATCAGTTTATATGACAGTTTCATTATTGCCATCTATTTATATGGCAGCTTCATTAAGGTAATCAACTAGGTTTCTACACAACAATTAATACACAATAGAGCTATAAATCAGTGCTATATTGAGTATTGTTATAAATGATTGATGATTAGGAGGAAATGGGAAGTCATTGCCATTTGTACAGTATGTCTGTGTGTGTTACTGATTTTCTGAGCTAGCTAGCTAACATAATGATTTTTTGAACACTTTCAATGTTACATTATTTACTGCTAACACTTTGCCAGCTAACAAACATCAACTATCTTGACCATATTCACAAATGTTGATCATTTTACTAGGAATGCTAACTAGCTAGGTAAACTCAAGCTAGTTCGACAGGATTTCTGAGAGGATATTACATTTGTAAATGCTTACCTTTCACACTAGCCCAATAGCCAACATTTAACAAATTTTGATTGTTTTAATGATTTATACTTCCAGTGTGTCAATGTTAGCTACGTAGCTTAATTACTCAAGGAAGGCTGCCAGTTTTTTTTAAAAGGAATTGAATCGTATGGACAAATGTTGATAATTTTATTGGTAACATTAGCTAGCTAGCCTGTATGGTTAAATCAGTGCTTCTCAATTATTTTCTGTCATGCCCCCCTAGGAAGAAGAAAACATCTTGCGCCCCCCGCGCGACTATAAATAGTATCATTTGTCTATAAAATTGTTATAACTACACCTCTGCATAACACTGTATC
>JAQMYG010000018.1:5583181-5601699 GCA_030014215.1 Clariallabes teugelsi
ATTTATTAAAAATCTTTGCTCGTCTTGCGGAACACTCGTAAACCGCGTTACTCGTAATCCGAGGTTTCACTGTATTTTCAGAATGAATAGATGAATACAGTGAATAGGCTTAGAGTGAATAAATAAGAGGGTTACAGTATTTTTACAGCTAGGTGATATGCAATCTAATCAACTCATTTCCTTTTTATCCCTGGGTTAACCCTGCTTTAATAATTTTAATAACATACAGTTAAACCTTGGATTGCGAGCATAATTCGTTCCGCAAGCATGCTCATAGTCCAAATCACTCGTATATCAAAGTGAATTTCCCCATAAGAAATCGAATGACACTCGCTTTTGTATCCTTTTGAGGATTTCGCGGAAATGTAACCTTGCATTGTCATTAAACAGATAGATCTCCCACACTACTACAGTCTTTTTAACATTTCTTCATGAGGGCCGAGGGCCGTTGTTGCTGTACAGTTACTAAAGAACAGTCACTACACTTGGACACAAAATTTAAAAAAATGCACACACACACGTGGTCACAATGTTATAGTAAACAGTATCTGCATGCACGGATGTTAACTATATGAGTGACGCACGATTCCACAGCACGAGAGAAAGAAGAGCCATTGGCTCAGTTGTGATCACATATTTTAAGACCTCGCTCGTTTATCAAGTTAAAATTTATTTAACAGTTTTGCTCGTTTTGCAGAACACTCGCAGACCAAGCAGACCAAGACAAAGTTTAAGTGTATTATAAAATAAAACTGAAGAACAACTTTTAAACTGAGGATAACCGAATAATTATCTCTGTGAATTAATATACAAATAAGGTATTTATTCAAGAATTAGTTTTAAATAAAAATACAACATACTTTTGCGGGTTTATTTGGAGCTTTCTCACAGTCTCTGTATAAGCTTTACTCAATCATGCAGCTGTTCAGCAGCATTAAACTTGTGCCTAAATTAAATGCACTAAATTTAACCAGCCTTATTAAACTATGAAATTGCTGCCCATATTTTGGTGCTGCATCAGTAAAAAAATTATGAAGTGTAAAGTGTGTCGTATGAAGTGCAATATGGAGCTGTAACCTAATATACCAAGCAGGATATGCTGGTGGTGTAGCACTAAATTATATTTCCCTTGGATGAAACTAGAGCATTGAGAAATATAGTGTAAACAAAGGGCTGGATTTATTGCCATATCAATACAAGAACATTGCTTGGATCATGTTTTAACGTTTTATGATTTATTTCTTTTTTTCCCCTCTTAGCACTCCACTCTGTCACGTAAATTTGTGGAGGTGATGTCAGAGTACAACGCAACGCAATCGAGTTACAGGGAGCGCTGCAAGGGCCGGATCCAAAGACAGTTGGAGATCAGTGAGTGCACACGTACAGTAGTTATAAAAAAGAATATTAACTGTAGATGAATAGACACATAACAAGAGGAGGGACAGTCAGTAAATGCTGGAGATTGGGGATTAAACAATTAAAAAGTTTAGGTATTGTATTGTCCAAGTGTAGATGCAGAAAGTGAGGGAGCTGTAAGCTGCGGCAATAAAGTTGCCATCATCATCAATAGGTTATCAACAATATTTACAATATTTTTGAATGCATCTTAAAACATTTGAATAGTGTGTAAAAGTTTTTTTTTTATATAATTTTATTTAAAAAGAGAAACTTTTAATTGCACCCAAAGCGAAATATTTCTTGTTTTTTTTTTTGTTTTATTTCCTATGATAACAGCTTACAGATAATGAAAGTAAAAAATCAATTTTCTCAAAATATTAGAATATTTCATTGAGTAAACTTGATTTGAAATAATTACTATTTACTGTATACAGTACCAATAGCATGTATCTGTCAGTCTAGTTCATGGAGAAGACTACTGACCTGACAGTTTTCCAGTTTGCCTAAGTTTTCATCGACACCCTCCACAAGGGGAGTAAACCACAGAAGATGTAGTGTCGAAGTATATTTATGGAAAGTTGACTGAAGGGAAAGATGAAAAGGCAACAGTGATATTAGCCATAAGACGATTGCCAAACAAAGCCGATTCAAGAACTTGGAAGAGCTTCATTAGGAGTGGAGTAAGGCTGGAGTCAGTGCATCAAGAGCTACCAAGGGCCTATATAAAATGGGCCATAACTATTGCCTTCCTAGGATCAAGCCACTCCTCAACCAAAGACAACATCGGAAGCATCTTACCTGGGCTAAGAAGAAAAAGAACTGCAATTGCTGAGTGGACCAAAGTCCTTATGGATTTCATGTGGAAATCAAGGCTCCTAGAGTCTGAAGGAAGAGCGGAGAGACACAGACTCCATAATGCTGAAGTCCAGTGTGACGTTTCTGTCATGTCATCTGCTGGTGTTAGTCCTCTGTTTTATCAAGTTCAAAGTTAACATAGCCGTCTACAAGGAGATTTAAGAGCACTTTATGCTTCAGTGTGCTGAGAAGCTTTACTGTATGTAGATGCCGATTTCCTTTTCTAGCATGACTTAGCACATGCGAAACACTGCCAAAACTACCACTAACTTGTTTACTGACTGTGATATTACTGTACCTGATATCTCCTGACCTGAATCCCAAAGAGAGTCTATGAGGTATTTTCAAGAGGAAGCTGAGAAACACCTGACTCAAGAACACAGACAAGCTGAAGGCTGCTATCAAAGCAACCTAGTTTTCAACAATCCATCAGCAAAGCCACCGGCTTCACACTGACACCGTAATTCATGCTAGAGGAGCCCAACCAAGTATTGAGTGCTTAAATGAACATGCTTTTTAACATTTCCATATTGTAAATCTTTTTTGATTAATTTTAGAAAATATTCAAATATTTTAATTATTTTTTATCTTTTAAAATTATTTTTTGATGATTAGTTTTTAAGCCATGATCATCAAAATAAAAATGGCTTTTTGTAGAGAATTTAGAATATATGAGTTAATTAATTATTTATTTATTTTTAACAATCACAAACTTCAATTATTTTTTTTTGAGATGCCCTATTTTTATGTATACATACATACATACATACATACATACACACATACATCAATACAAACCTTGTAGTGTAGTGAGATAATGCAAAAATGATAACGTCTATATGGGCGTGAATAAATTCTGCTTGTTCAATTCAGGGCGGCATGGTAGTGTAGTGATTCCCGTCTCTGTGTGCATGGAGTTTGTATGTTCTCCTCTTGCTTGGTGGGTTTCCTCCTTCCTTCCTCCTCTGATTAGGCTAATTGGCATTCCCAAATTGCCCGTAATGTGTGAATGAGTATGTAAGTGTGTGTGCCCTGCGATGGATTGGCACCCTGTCCAGGGTGTACCCCGCCCTAAATCTCCTGGGACAGGCTCCAGGCCCCCACGACCCTGAATACAGGATAAAGCGGTATAGAAGATGAGTGAGTGTTCAATTCAGTTCTCCACCTGACAGCATATTACTCATGATCCATTCATTACCAGAGTGAATCTAATGGGAAAGGTTGGCATGACATAAGGTCTTGAGTGGTTAATTAGAATCTGAACAGAATGTAGTTAATCAATATTGGGTCAGACACACCAGTCTGTGTCTTACTGTAGGCTGAGCCTTTAAATCCCAAAATCAATCAATGACACACCTTGGTTCATTAATTTGACCGGTTGGGTATTAGACAGTCTTTATGGGATCTCTTTACTGTTGCGGTGGTATAAATGCTAATCTGCCTCTACCTGGCAGGCAGGCGCCAGCATGCCGGCTGCACCAAGCAACCCCAGGCAGTTAGTGCCTTCCATCTGCTCTTTCATCGACAATAAGTGGGATGAACATGCTTTGTCCGTACTGGAATTTATCAAAGTCTCAGAAAGCTTTGTCATGTTTGTCAGCATGTTTCTTTGTCAGCTTTTATTTAAAGACTGTATGTAAGAATTGCTGTTAAGAATTATTCATTCATTCTCAGGGTTGTGATATCCCACACACCGCACACACAGCAGGTTGAGTTGCTGGCATTAAAGCTTTAAAGTTACCAGCTGGTCTTGTCATAGAAAATACTAAACAGAAAGCAGTGGCAACAAATAGGAGAGAAAATAAGTCATTATGTGCGTATGAAATTTTATTTCTTTTTTTTTGCACAAGCACCAGACCTTTACTATAATAATTGGACATCTTAACTAGACTATGATGGCACAGTGGCTTAGTGGTTAGCACTGTCGCCTTGCACCTCCAGGTCCTGGTTTTGATTCCCACGTCGAGTCTGTGTGCATAGAGTTTGCATGTTCTCCCCTTGGTTGGTTTCCTCTGGTTTTCCCTCACAGTCTAAAAACATGCAGATTAGGCTAATTGGTGGTTTCCAAAATGCCCGTAGTGTGTGAATGTTGACCAGAGGTCCTACCACGGTCATACAAATGGGAATAAATGCAATGGTCACCATTGGCCTCTAAGGTCCCTAATTCGGCTACAAAGGCACAGTAAGTGGATGGAGGAAATTAGGCTAATGGTGACATTCAGAACTGGCAAAGTTTCTTCCATTCCTCTTTGCAGAATCATTCACGCTCAACCAGATTAGATGGGCAGTGTCCTTGCACAGCCATTTCCAGGTTTCTCTAGAGATGCTTTATTGTATTCAGGGGTGGACTCTGGCTGGGCCACTGCTTTGTTTTCTTGGTAGTATGCTTTGGATCTTTGTCTTGTTGAAATGTAAACCATTGCCCCAGTATGTGATACTGAACACTCTGAGGAAAGATTTTTTTTCCATTTTTCTCTCTATATTGACTAATCTTCGAGTCCCAGTTGCAGAAAAACATCCTCATATCATGATGCTGCCACCACCGTTTTTGATTGTGGGGATGGTTTTAATAAGGTACTGTAATGTGCAGTGCCAGTGTTTTATTTAAAATAATTCAACCTTTGTGTCATTAAACCAGAGGATTTACAGTAGTTTTTCGTGGTTTAAGAGTCCTTTGGGGGCTTTTTGATTTTTTGTCATGAGCCTTTTACTGAAGAATTGCTTCTATCTAGCCATTCCACCAAATAGGCCCTTAGGTTGTTGGTTAGCTCCTGACCAATCCCCTTCGTCCCCAATAACTCAGTTTAGTTGAGCGGACAGATCTGGAAAGACTGTTGGTTGTTCCAGATCTCTTCCATTTGAGAATTATGGAGGCTCCCATGTGCTTGGACACTTTCAATGCTGAAGAAAGTTTTGTGTGTCCTTCCCCAGACCTGTGGCTTGAAACAATCCTGTCTTACAGGTCTGTAGATAATTCTCATGACCACATGGCTTTGTTTTTGCTCTGACATACAACTTTTTTTGGTGCTACTTTATAGACAGGTCTGTGCCTTTCCCAGTCCAATGTATTCAGTTAAGTTGTAGAAGCAATTCAAGGACCCTCGATAGGAGCAGGAGCTCAACTGCACATGCCATAACAGTGGGTCTGAATTCTTACGCAAATGCCTTCATGAATCCTTTTTGGCCAGTTCCAAAAATGCAAATATATGTCATTTGGAAATGTTCAACAAATTAATACATTTTGAAGAAATTCATTAATGCGGAGTTTCCTCTCACAAGTTCCTTTGCACATTGTTAGTATAAAAGCTATTCTGTATTAGAACTGTGATATTAAAGTACCATATTACCATATTTCTTGTTGAATCAATGATTCAGCAGCACATTTTACTTATTTTGCACAATGCCAAATAAGCCAAGATGAGAGATGCATTGTTTGTAGATTTAAATTTGTAGATCTGAATACTGATGTGCAGAATATCTATGAAGTATTCATACTGCCCTTAATTCAGCCTTGTGACTATTCAGCATATCTTGATGAGAATATTTAAAGCATTATAAATTTTAATAAGAGAGTTGTACCAGGGTCTAGTCTACAACGACATGCTGGCTTACTGGAGCCAGGACCTTCCTGTGTGTTAATTAACTCAGCACTGGCTCTGCTAGACAGTTTCACTGATGTAACCTCAACGTTCTAATTTTACACACACTTACAGATCTGGATACAAAGCTGAACTGGTAAAAAAAAAAAAACCTTTACGCTATGAGCACCTGTATCCCCTACTTGTTAATTTCAGATCTTCAGACGGCAGTGACTAGGATGAACCGCTGCCATTTGTTCTCTAAAGGTCTGGTCGTCCTTATCAAGATGAGCGATTGCGTCATCAGGCTGCGAAATGCGCTCCTTGTTATCGTAGTAAATGAAGAGAGAGGATGAAGGGAAATAAAAATGTGGTGACTTTAATATTCACCCTGAATGATTTTCTTATGCACAGATCCCTCTGGCATTCCAATGATGTTGAAGCCAGTTTGCATTTCTACAGAGAGCGAAAAAGACTCCGGCGAACACACAATTACGACGACTCTAGGGTTATAACAAAAGCAACTCAATTACAGACTGGAGCGTTCATCCCTAGAGCAACTTCATTTAAAATACCACCGCAATGATGCATGGATTTAATGGATCTTAAAGTAATAGGGTTCCTTTATGCCAAGCTAAGGTGGGCGCATTTGAATCCATTTTCACAGCATTTCTAGGAAGCATGAATTCAGCCGAATATGAATATATTAACAGATAATGACTTCTAAACAGATGTAAATAGGACAGCATGTTTATTTATTTATTTATTCTTTCAGAAAGCTTGCCAGAAACCTTTTCAGGGCATTTGATTGAGACCAGAGGTATGTGTCTAGACTGGCTTTTCACTAAATGCAACAAAAATGTTATATGAGCAAGAGGATTTTAATTCCATGAGGGTGTGATTGAGCAATCAGATAGAAGGCTTGTGGGCCAAAGACAGACAATGCAGCATTACTTGGGTAATACCATGCCACCAAGGCTGTCTCTTCTAACTCTGTTCTTCCAGTGATTCCTGCTGAATACTGTATGTACACTGTGGAAAAGTCTTACGCACAATATTAACTTTAACTCAAGTAACTCAAATTTTGTTATGTACTGTATTCTTATGATGTCTGCATTATGGTGTCCAAAACCATTTGCCATTTCCAAACATAACTTAAAAATTATTAAATAAATAACATTATAGAAGAATATTTGCATGCCTGTAAAGAAAGCAACATATTACGTAACAGACCAGACATTTCAGAAAATAGAAAGGAGCGAGTGCGACAAAGTTACCAGAAGAACTCATATTCTCCAGCATGCTCAGTAAAAGCTAACAGCCGCTCAACTGCTCAACTGTTGGGGGATCGAGGAGGACATGCATCAAGACTCTTTTCTGTTTTGGCACCTACACCTAGGTGGCGGGAATGGATGAACTTCTTCTAGATGTCCATACTGCCGAGTCACTGGCAAACTTTAAGCGATCATATATGGGTTAACACTTCTAGTTAGTAACCTAGTAACCCAGTGTATAGGATATATCCAATGTCGTAAACGTTTGCAAGTCGCTCTGGATAAGAGCGTCTGCCAAATCCCTTGATGTAAATGTTTTACTTACAGAAATGTGGGAAGGTCTTGGGCACATTAAAAAAAAAAGTCATAAGCAAATATGTCTTTAAAAATATTTCTACATAATATAATTTTCCATAGAGCATTAACGTGTAATAAAATGTTCATTTTTCATGAAAACGATCTGCTTTAAAATAATCAGTATGTTTTAGATAGATTTGTGCAGTTTTCTAAGTAAACTCCTAGACCATGTATGAGGTTAGAGCAAGAGGGGTATTGCTGTGCACATCAGCAAGTTATAAATAGACACTTGTACACATTTTGGCTGTTTCGCCATGTTTAACATTCCAAGACTGTGTCATGCAGTGCAATGTTGCGAGACAAAGTGTGAACGATGGTGCAAGTTGAACCTGCTGAAAGCTCATCACTCCATTTTAATGATACGGCTGATTTAGAGAGCCAATCAGGCACTGCTTGACGTTTCCATAGCAACAGCGTGTCTTCTCATGCTCTTCCTTTACCCAAACAAATGGCAAACAAGTAAATGGTGTGTGTGAGTGGGTGAGTTTATGCAGTGTAGGTGTATGTATAAGTATAAAGAAGTATGGTGTATGGCATTTATACTTATTTACAGTACATGGTCAATTTTCACTTTGTTAATGGTTTCATACCGGACCCATTATGCCTTTCAACAACCAGCTGATAGTGGAGCCAGTGGGATTTTGCTTTCTCTACTTAAAACGAAACAGATTAGCACCTAAAGTGACAACTTTCATGCTAATATCTCTGTCAACACGATTCCACTTTCCATCTCCCAGATCGCTAATTAGCCAAGTTAAGTTTCCGGCACAACCGCATGGTTTATCTGCATTGCTTTCTGGGAAACGTTGAGTGTGTAAAGACGATTGTTCCCCGATGATATTTTTTAGCGGTTATTACAGTATACGTTGTGACCTCAACTGAGATCTTGGCCAATACAGATAATCCATTAAACATGTTTAAAACTTGACCCTGAGCCGCTTTGTGTCTAGTTCTCCTGCTTGTTAATGTGTCTGTATGTACACGTGCATCCTTCAGCGTGGGCAAGCTGCCGTCGCTAGGCTTCTTAACAGCTTTTTCTCCAGCACTAATTGCTGCTCATTTGCTCATCTTCACAGTCGTGAGAGCTCTCCACCTCTGCATACTCTGCTTCTCCGCCTCCCCTATTCTCTCCTCCTCCCTCCATCCTGTCCCACACAGAATTCTTCCATCCTAATTATGGCGCATCCCACATGTACTGCCGCTGTTGCTTAATGGCTGTGTTTAGCCTTTATCGAACCCGACAACCCCAACGCATTTAAATTATCACGATTTGATAATCGCGTTCACTTATTACACAAGTACATCACGCACCTTTACTCAGATGCTTTTACGTGTCCTCTTTACCACAGACGCGCATGCCGTTATCCAGGAGTGTAATTGCTCGGGAGGACAGTTGCTCAGACAGGTCTTACCTGCTGTGAGTGACTTAAGATCAGAACAGGTCAGAAGGTGGACTAATGGAGGTGCACTTTAGTAAACATCTGTTAATTTGTTCCTGTATGATTTAATAGGTAGTTTTAGACCACTAAAAGTCATGAGTACTATGAGCTGCTAGTCTAATACACTACACTATATACAGTATAGTACCGTGCAAAAAGCTTGCCACACGCCTTATTTCTTCATATAGAATTTATTTAAATGATGTAGATTCAATTAAAGAAATGAGAATAAATGCGACACGCTGCAAAGCGCCTAAAGATACAATACAAAAATTGGTTGTTTCTGTAACAACCTCAGCAACAGCCTCATTTCCCCTCTTGTCTGTTCCAACCACTCAGCATTCAGCATCACCAGTATACTAAACACCGGCCTGATCGTCTGTCATCATCTGCACCTTTTTCTCACTGGTTCATGCCTAAAATTTGAAGTTTTTTATGCTTGAATGATTCATACTGTAGGTCCCTGTGTGGCTTAACAAACAAAAAACATTCCTCTGAAACTCCTCAGGTACAGAAACTGGACTGAAAATGAGAGCCAATATCTTGGCAAAAATGAGAGTCCTTCAGGGAGTCTGGAGAACTATTCCTGAAGACTACATTAATAATAATGCAAGAAAGTCTGGCTCTTTAGACGATATGAAGAAAATATAAAGAAAAGAGGGGGATCAAGACTTTCGCACAGTACTGAAGCTAACCAGTTATTACTTCTTTATTAGTAGAAATGCTAGCAACAGAAAATACCTTGGGTGTTGTGTTTCTTTTTTATTTGTCTTTTCTTTTTTCTTTTCTTTTTTTTAATTGTGCAATTACTTTAAAACAGTCTCAATCTCTAAAAGTACACAAAAGTTTTAAGCATGCTATAAGCCCTGGATCAGGTATCTACAGTAACTAATAGCCTGTCTATGTAATGGCCCGCAGACACTGGATGCAGTGCCGCTCTCAAGCCCAGATAAAACGCAAGGGTCGAGTCAGGAAGGGCATCCGTTGTAAAGCCTGTGCCAAGTTGTGTGCGGATCGGATGGTCCGGTGTGGCGACTCCTTGACAGGAGCAGCCGAAAAAGGCAAACGACATGTAAATAAGGCAGCTGTGTCATACGACATAACATTCATATACGTACTGTAGCATAGCCAGAGAATGTGGGTTAGCGAGCCCACAGTCATTTCTAGAGGGCTCTCGTGTTAGGCTTTTAAGCCAGTTTATCCTTCGCTCAGAACTGGAGAAATCTGACATAAGTCTATGTAGTGTCTGTGACTGCACTGCTGATTGTTGCCATTCACATTTTAGTCATGAAGCTAATAATTTTCTTCACTGATTTATTTAACCTCTGGCAAAAATGCACTTAAGTATTTGTTTTCAGATTAACAACAATGGAAAAATCGTGTGGTTGGATTAAAATGTTTTGGGAAATTTTGGCTCTGATTCTAAATGCTGTGAGAACCTTAAATGTAGAAATTGGATCTAAAGTGCTGTTGACATATCTGACCTTTACATGCTTGCTTTATTTATCCCTGCTATCAGCTTTGACGTTGAACGACGGGACCATCGTTAAAAAGACAGATTGAATGAGAAGTGATTGAAAGTCATTGTATAGAACGGGAGAATGAATGAAACAGAAGAGAAGGAAAGCATGCCTGTGTATGGTCATTACACAATTTGCAGAGGCTTGTGGGAATGATAAAGGCAATCTATCCTGGGTTCGACCTTCCTGCCCCCTCTCTGTCACGGACTCTGGTTCATTGTATGCACCGTGTAATCTAATCAGAACAGCTTGTCTGAAATGGACACATAGATCACTGTGCAGTCATCACTCACTGAATGAGATAAGTGCCCTAATTACTGACGGTCAAGGGCGAAGTACACAGCACAGCACCTCGGGCCTGAAAGGTTGCCATAGCAAGGTGTCCTTTTTCTATAATTATGTAAAGTATGGTTAGAGATGTTTAAGCAAAACAAAAAAAAAGTTTTCATATAATCCGAACATCCTTGGGCAAAGGGGGGGGGGTCATTATTTATGTGCATAATCCTGTGGAGGGTGATAGAAGTCCAACTAAGAGACTAGTCTTGAGTATCTGAAAAGGTCAAATTTTCCCTTTGGTTTATCCATTTGTTTTTCCTCTGGATGTCCATCAGAGCGCGCGCGCACACACACACACACACACACACACACACACACACACACACACACACACACACACACACACTGAGTCATCGCTACCAGAGCAGGAGCCTGCAGGGAGACCATGTTCAAATGTCATAGTTGAGCTGCATCAGTATTCAGGCCATGAACACAGTCATCATCCCCTGACCTCCTCCGCCATCACGTTATCCCCTCATTCCACCTCTCTCTCTCTTGCTCTGTATCGTCCTCTCTTCTTTTTTTCCTCTCTCTTTCTCTCACCTATCCTATCTCTGCCTGATGATAAGATAACAACATGGACCCCATCCTCGTCTTATTCCTTTCGTCCTCTAAGACTTGCCTCATGCATTTAAACATATGACTCTTGTAGCACTTTATTAGAAAACCGGTCTTGACATTACCATCATGAGAGGAATTAGCACCGTCTCCTCACACCTACAGGGTCGTGAATCAAATCTTGCCGACGCTCTGTGCGTGTGGAGTTTGCATGTTCTCTGCCGGTAGTCTACAACTGGGTGTGTGAGTGTTTGCTTGTGCCCTGTGATGGGTTGGCACACTGCCTTGTGCCATGGGTCTATTGGGATATGCTCCAGTCCTGTGACCCTGCACAGGATAAGTGGTATAGACAATGGATGGATGGATCTAGAGCTGGATTGGTACTCTGGCACACCTGGTGGGCTGAAGCACCTTGGGGCCAATGACAGTATTATTATTAGTAGTAGTAGTAGTAATACATTTATTTATTTTGTTTATTATTTCATGCAAGGACAGCATGCCATCATGCAAGGACAGCTGCCCATTGGTGTGTCTCCAATTTGACAGCATAAGCACAATCACATGGTGCAACAGGCCGAATAGTGAAGTATTTTAAAATCTGTTTGTGCCACCCTTCCCTTTTCCTTCTCCATATCTCATGTCAAAATGGACAGACCTAAGCGGAAAGGTGGTTCAGAGATAATGGATTTGGAGGCAGATGCGACCAAATGTGAAAAGATTTCAGACATGTTTGCTGTAGGGCCAAAGTGACAGGCAGAGTGAGGAAGAGCGGGAGGAGAGAGTCGTTTTATCGGTAAGGAGTGGCTTCATGATAACAGACACCCACAGGGAGGGAAGAGGGAGGCAGCTTATCCTAGAGTGTGTGTGTGTGTGTGTGTGTGTGTGTGTGTGTGTGTGTGTGTGTGTGTGTGTGTGTTTTCAACGACAGTATAATTCATCTGAATAAATTAGAGTATCATGGATTTTTCTCCCATAATTAAATTCAAAAAGGGAAACTCTCATATATGCTAGATTTGTTATACATACAGTGAAATATTTCAAGTCTTTTTTTGTTGTAATATCTTACGGCTCATGAAAATCCTGTATCTCATAATATTAGAGTGTTTGACGAACAGGATTTACAAGGAGAATTTTTTTTCTGGAATTAAAACAAAAAAGAATCTTGAAATATTTCACTTTGTGTATGTACTCTAGAATTTACAAGAATTTCACTTTTTAAATTAAGTTAAGAAAATATTTTACAATATTCCACAATATTCCAATTGCTTGAGATGCCGCATATATGGAGGGTGTCCGATTCTGGATTGTATTGGTGGGCCAGGGCTAATTTTATGTCCTAATCCAGCCATGGTTGGATGAACGGATATTATTCGATACCCAATCATGTGGCAGTAGTTGTTGTTGGTCTTTCAGCTGCTCCCACAGCGGACTATCTGATCCGCACACAAGCATGGCACAGGTTTTACGCTGGATGTCCTTCCTGATGCGACTCTCCCATCCAGTCCTGGGGTTTGGGCAATGTCTGGGAATCAGACCTGGGCCTTCCTCATGGCAGGCGAAAAACCAGCAATGAGCCAACAATGCCTTTAATCATGTAGCAGTAGTACAATACATAAAATCATACACATAAAGTTAAAAGCATCTCATTGATTTTGACCAGGTGGTTTAAATATTTCAGAAGCTGCTGATCTCCTGGGATTTTTTTTACACACAACAGTCCCAGAGTTATGAATTTCCACAGATACAAACAGACTGCGCTCCTTCGAACATTTGTAGATGGGAACAATTCACAGAAGTATTGTACAAAATATAGACACTGCACTGCATCAGATACCAATACTGACAATTATATACAACATTTTTAGTGTTTAAGTGAATGTATAAAATTTCCTTAGTCTGGTATGTTGAATACATAATGTATATCAAAATACTATATATATATATAGTATTTTGTGTGTTTGTGCGGGGGTGCAGGAGAAATGAGTCAGCCTTACTGGTTTCAATGAATCAGGCCGGAAGCACGATCATAGAAAAATGGCTGTAATGTAAAGCTGTCCTGATGGTGAATAATCCTAATTTTAGAAAATCTTTAACAAAACAGAGTTCGCAGTCCGAAACAGTGGAAAACAGCTCTAAGATAAAATGACGTCCCGGATTCCCCTCACGATTTAAAGGCACAGAGACAACTGTTATATTACACACTTCACTATGAGGTTTATTTCCTGCCATTGTGGGGAAAGGGGACAAAGAATTAGTCAAGTGGATTGGTATGCTTTACATCGTATATTCACGTCAAAGGTGTATAAGACACACTTTATTGGACTTGAGAACAAATCAGACTTACGAGCATGCTACCGGAACAGAACTTGTTCGTAAGTTGGGGACTGTCGTACATTGATTAGCCATAACATTGCACAACTGAACATGATTGATCACCAAATATATTGTACAACAGCAGACCGGACTTCAAAGACTCACTCATGCTTCGGGAACCAAAGGCGACAGATCCCACGGAAAAGCTAAACCTGCACAAATTGCTGAACAAAATCAGTGTCCACCACAATGGAAAATTATCAGAACACCCACTGCACCACGAGGGACAGCAGGCAAAGAGCCCTAGGCACCAACCTAGCCTCGAAACTCCCCAAATCCCAATCTGATCGAGCACCCATGGGATGTGCAAGATAAACAAGTCCAATCCCATAGCACACAAAGGATCTGCTGTCAAGGTCTTGGTGCCAGACACCACAGCACACCCCCAGAGGTCTTGTGGAAATTGTACAAGAAGGTGCGGTGGCACAAGGGGAACCCAAAACCTAAGTGGTTTCATTGTGTTAATCGCTCCTCGTTCACTCCATAGGCTCACTAGGTAGGCCTAGTAGCACAGGCACGGCTGCGGAGTAATCAGCAATTATGGATCTCAGGCCAAAAACGCGGAAGAGTGGTACAAGTGGGGTATGCAAATGGGGTGATGTAACGCGCCCCAGGGACAAGCCAACTGGGCACTGCAACCAGATCTGCACATGCACATCTTCACTACTTTCCTTCACTTTCTTTCCATCCTCCCTCCTTAAACTCTTTCCTTCCCCTTTTTTCTAAATAAAATTCCCCTTTTTTCCTAAGACCTTGCTTCATGTCCGGTGGTCTGTGGTTCCACCCGTGAGTAAAACCCACTACATAGCTTACCTTGTGGGTCAGAGAATGCATGATATGTTACATAGTCACATAATGGTCATGATGCATCACAGCCAATATGAAAAGTCTTGTTGGCGAAAATATGGAGAGTATAGAATTACTTACTAAAGAAAACAGATATAACTTTATTCAAACTTGTTTCTTGTTTCTTGCTCTACGGCGATTGGCAACCAATAAGGCTTTATTATGTCAAGACACATTGTTTGCATTCCTCTGAAATCAATCCACTGATTATTTAATGCGGTTTGCCAAGCAGAAACTCTTCCATTTCCCACATTGCAAGCTAACAACCTCCCTCATGCCCTCCAGGGCGCCAAAATGAAGTCGAAACACCTTGAAGTTTCGTGATAATTAAAACTAAACGTACTGAAAGCCTAGAAGATTTCTCTCTGGGAAAGCTATTTTAAGAGACAGCTAGTTATCTTTCATTGGCAACAATCTGAAAAAATACTGCTGATTAAAGTAATGGAGAAAGAGCACACTGCAGTCTTTCGCGTTAAGATTCAGAGAGAGGAACACTTGATCCTTGAAATCAGTCTATAACTTGTGGAAGAGACGCATCTCTCTGTAGGGACTGTACACACAGTCATTCATCGACACCACTTGTACTGTACATTACAAGAACTCGGCTGGGAGATATTGCCACATCCTCTCTACAGTCCTGACCTTGCTCCAAGCCATTTCCACGATTGGTGCTTTAAAGGGGTTCCTGGGAGACCAATGTTCCAAACATGAAGCAGGCCATTTATGGCTTCAGTGTGCTAGGAAAATCTTTTACCTTGATGATGTCCAAGCACTAGTGAAACGCATTAGTGTAGCAGGGAATTATTATAGAGAAATAAAGGGAGTCTCGTAACTCACTCACTCATCATCTGTACCGCTTTATCCTGTATTCATGGTCGCCTGGAGCCTATCCCAGGAGTCTTAGGGCACAAGGCGGGGTACAAACTGGACAGGGTACCAATCCATTGCAGGGCACACACACACAATGGGAAATTTGTTAACGCAAATTAGCCTACCCTGCATGTCTTTAGACTGTGGGAGGAAACCGGAGGAAACCCACCAAGCACGGGGAGAACATGCAAACTCCATGCACACAGAGATAGGAATCAAGCCTGGCTGGGAATAGAATCCGGACCCTAGAGGTGCAAGGCGACGTAACGTTGTTACATAGTCGCGTAACTATCTTCTGTTATTCTGCACAATCAAAAGTCTTGAACGTCCCTCATAAGAAGTAAGTAGAGTTTCTAATATTTCAAGGACATTGAAGTTATAGATCAGTTTAATTTTTTTGCAAAATATTCATCCAACCTTCTTAGCCTTCTCATTTATCAAGGGATGATTTGTCACTGTTCAGTCCTGTACCAATTATTCATTTCTTAACTAGCCCACTGTGCTGCTTTGCCCCATGCTTTGGTTGCCCAGAAACCTAATGGTCAGCTAATAATTGTACTAATGCAGACTAAAGGATTATTCTCTTCTTTTAACATGTCATGTTTGTGCCCTCTGTAAATATATTTAAATCTGATTAACATTACTAAACATTATTATTTTATTTTCTCTTGATTTGTCTAACATTTGTTACTTATACTGTAGCAGGATTAGAAGGTAGCTTTAAAATCTTTTCTGACTTTTTTTTTTTTTAACTGAAGACTGCACAGACCAATAACATCTAATAGTTTCAAATTGAGCTGTTTTGACATTTATCATCATGGAGAAGGTTATTTCTGGCTCTACAGCATGCTTTTTGTTCAGTCCAAATTGTTCTCCTGCTGATTTTGACACAGATTGTGATATGTAATGGACATTTTCTCATCACTGGGACACATTAAAAAAAAAAAAAAAAACACTGCCACAGCCATATGTCTCAGGCATTTTATTTCTTCTATGTCTCAAATGCACATACCTGTAATTTAATCACAGGTACAGTACATTCAGAGCCCTTCTGGTGTCCTGTGTGTGAGACGCACCTCCTCTCCCACTCGCACCCCGGGAGTTTCATTAATTCAGCAGCGCTCGCTAATTAACCTTGAGCTCGGACAGGTGATTAAGCAATGCAGATGGGCCTGGTTAAATATTCAGCACAGTTACGGAGAGAGAGAGATAGAGGAAGTCAAGGGCCAGATGAACAAGTCAAACTGGGGACTGATTAGGTGCCCTGTTTTATTAAAGGAAGAAATGGGAACAGAGGTATACATGACATATTTAATTTTTATATTTGCAAGATCCCAATTCTACGGACATCCAAAAATCTAAGACCATGTAGAAAAAGAAAAAAAAGGTTCTTGAAAAGTCGTAACCAAAAATAATGAAATGTGTAAAATATTGACTACTTGATATTTAAATGTTCGTTTCATTAACCAGTTAACACATGTTTTGCAAACTGTTAATGCTCTAGTTGAGATTGTGCATTTTTATACCTCTAACTCGTTCTTTTTCACTCCTCCTCCAAAACCACACCTTCCATGACTATATAGATGAGCAGTTTAGCCACGCCCCTCCAGAGAACTGCAGAGCTGAGCATCAAGCCAGGGCAGGGTTTCCCCTCATATGAGGTCATATGAAAGGGAAATCTAATTTGACCCTTACTCCCCCACCACCAGCATCCATGCAGCCGTGCTGCATCAACTTCCTTATAGTACACAAAACTGTTTTATTGTCTATAAAGGATTTAGGCTTATATTTTCCTAAACTTTATTTTCATATAGGTCTATTTTTTTTTTTATAATACGGCCTAACATCATTAGGGATAACCTTTAACAACCATATTGCTATATGAGTGTCATATTGTCTCATTGTTGTATAAAACAATCTTTTACAACAGTTCTACAACTGACAAAATGTGTTGAAGATACCAGACAAGAATGTGTTTTTATGTTTGTGTATTCTGATTTTTTTTATTATTATCTTCTGGCCCAAAAACAGTTTTATACGGCAAGCAACAAACACTTTCGTTGAAACGTTGAAGTTCATCCAATGTGAAGTGAGGTTGTTCCAGGGTATCCCTACTCATGGAATGCCACTACTTTGTCCAATCAGAAATTAATAAATCATTCAACCAAACCTGACTGTTGTAGGAAAATAAATAAATAAAATAAAATGCTCAACATCAAAACGTTGTAAAATTGTAATGAAATCCTTAGAATGCCAATCAGCAATCTTTCATGGATTTTTGGTTAAATACAGAGCCACAAAAGGTTATAAAACATATTATGTTCTTATTACAACAAGAGAATATAATCAGTGGCACAGTGGTGTTTTGGTTACCACTGTGGTCTCACACCTCCAGGTTCCGGGTTCAGTTCCCACCTCAGGGTCTGTGTGCATGGAGTTTGCAAGTTCTCCTCCTGCTTGTTCGGTTTCCTCTGGGTCTTCCCTTTTTCCTCCCACAGTCAAAAGACATGCAGATTAGACTAATTGGCCTTCCCAAATTGCCTGTAGTGTGTGAATGTGTGTGTGTGCCCTGCGATGGATTGGCACCCCATCCAGGGTGTACCTCGCTTCGTGCCTTAAGTCTCGGGTTAGGCTTCAGGCCTCTGCGACCCTGTATACAGGATTAAGTGGTATAGACGATGAGTGAGTAAATGTAATAACTTTTATTAAAACTGGGTTGTTTACTACCCAAGATCACTGTGTGTCTTTGACCCAGTATATATTTTGTTCACCTATCATAACCTTGTTTTCCCAGCGAGCTGTGTAAAATTGAAGGGCTTTAGTATTGAAAATAATATTCTCATGAGGAAAGGGAAGAAATGACATGCTATGTAGCAACCACCATCTACTCAGACACACACACACACAGAGTGAGTGCAGAGTGTGTATGAGCTCAAATGAGCAACTCTGGCTGATGTCCTGTGGTGCCATCTCTCTCTGCTGGCATGACCACAGAGCAGCGTCTGGCTCTTAGCACTCACTGACCAGCAGGATGTCCTCCATTCAAGCCCAGAATTTTTAAAAAAAAAAAAAAAAATTTTAAAGAAAAGAAAGAAAGAAAAAAAAATTTATATA
>JAQMYG010000018.1:5606959-5620261 GCA_030014215.1 Clariallabes teugelsi
ATTTGGTTTACGAGTGTTTTGAAATACGAGCCCGCTTCCGGAACGAATTATGCTCGTAATCCGAGGTTCCACTGTATCAGCAATAAAGTTGAAGCTTTGGAAGCGGATCTATTTGAGCAGATAAGAGCATCAGACAGAGTCAAGTACTAAAGCACTGCTACATCGCTCTCTTCTCTGTAAAGCGAGGCATAAATCTCATTGTACCACAATCAGCTGGTTTGTGAAAAATTGGCATACATACAAAATAATTCCCGGACGTCACACATGATCACATTAATTAGGAAGACTGATGTACTATACCAGAAGTTCAGGGTGGACCTTTTCCTTTAATGCAAAGTTGTTTTTTGTCAATAGTGTGCTTTTATGAATCTTACTTGTGAATTATTCATGTGTGTTAATAATCAGTCTGAGAGAGTCTATTAACACAAACATATTTGATTTAATAATTAATCTGACTAACCTGCACTCTCTCGTTCTCAATTCTCTGTGAAAATGAGGACTGTGACCTGCACAGAGTCTGCCTTTTGCTCGGTGCTCTCTCTCTCTCTCTCTCTCTCTCTCTCTCTCTCTCTCTGTAATAGGCATTTAATAATGTGCTGTGAACTTGGGGTCTGCACTAATTTCTAGAGGTAATTTATGTGTTAATCTACACTTTTTTTTAACATACACACTACTTATTTTCAGCAGCTAAATGACCTGACTGCAAAATGCTATTTAAATTATACGCCAATTTAACCTCAATTCAGTTTATTCAGTATTACTTTAGATGAAGACTTTTTAAACTAACATTATTTACTGCATTCATTAACATTAATAAATCATGAATTTTATCATCAACAAGCCATGAAATTGCTGTTGTAGGAAAATAATCAGTACATCGCAGCACAAACTGGAGTTGCTGTTAAAGTGCCAAAAGAATGTTTTATTAGAATTAGTTATTATTATTTTTTTATTTTTTAGAAAGAGTTTTATTCCTTTTTAGAATTAAATACTTAAGATTTTTTCCCAATGATCAAATGTCTAATTTATTAATGAAGAAAATGTCGTACTATTCACCTCATAGCACCCCTTTCCCGAATAAGCGGCACAATTTGACACCTTTCATTGGTCTACGGCAAACGGTGCGGAAGAAGATGTAGAAAAATAATAATAATAATCCTGCAAGATGATGCCAGCACCACTAATAATAATAATGATAATAATAATAATGCATTATGTCATATAAAATAAAAAAGAAGTCCTTCATCATTCTCTAATGTAAGACTTTCTCTAATGTAAAGCTTATGGGCAGCACTGTGGACTAACACTGTGCACTCCTTCCATGTTAAATAAATATATATCAAATGTTACAGAAACTCATAATGATATATTTTATTTTATTACTATAGTCATAATTTTTATTTGTTTATTATGTGAAGAGGGCAGCACGGTGGTGTAGTGGTTAGCACTGTCGCCTTGCTCCTCCAGGGTCCGGGTTTGATTACCGGCCAGACTCGATTCCCATCTCTGTGTGAGGGTTTCCTCCGGGTACTCCGGTTTCCTCCCACAGTCCAAAGATATGCAGGTTAGGTTGATTGGCGTTCCCAAATTGCCCATAGTGTGTAAATGAGTGTATGTGTGTGTGCACTGCGATGGATTGACACCGTCTCATGCCCTAAGTCTCCTGGGATAGGCTCCAGGTCCCCGCGACCCTGAATACAGGATTAAGCGGTATAGACGATGAGTGAGTGAGTGAGTGAGTGATTATGTGAAGAGTTATGTTGCCTTAATTTTACTCACTGATAGGATACAAAAATTCATGAATGGGTTTCAAATTGTTTTATTTGGTTTATTATTAAGGGGGGAAAAAGTTATAAAGTTATGTTTAGTTTGTTAATGTTTCTTGTACTGTAGTATCGCTGAATGTGTGACCAATTATTTTTAAATAATAATTTTTTTTTATATTAAATTTTTTATACCTTTCTACAGGGCGGGCTTATGAACAACATTGAATCAAATGTACGTAACGCCCAGGAATATGTGGAAAAGGCCAAAGAAGACACTAAGGCTGCAGTTAAAGTGCAAAAAACAAGCAAGGTGGTGAGTAACACCTCAACCAGTCCACAGCTGCGGTCTAAACCCACGCTCTCTTTCTCTTTTTTCCTGTCCTTTTCTTCTTCTTTTCTTCTCCCCTACCCTTCCACCTCCTCCGTCCTGCTCGTGATGGTGCATGCACACGGTCAGGGAGAGATGATCGACCGTATAGAATATAACGTGGAACACGCAGTGGATTATGTGGAAAGGGCCGTGTCAGACACCAAGAAGGCAGTAAAGTACCAGAGCAAAGCGCGGAGGGTGAGTCACGTCAATGGCGCGTCATGACATCATCGTACCTGTCTTTGCTTTCATATTTCCACCTCATGTCGTGTTGTGCCTGGGCTTTGCTTTGTGCTCATGCTCATAAATGTCAGACTGGGACAAAAATGAGTGAGGTAAAAAAAAAAAAAAGTGTTCAAGTAGCTAAAATAAAGCAATGGAAACCCACACAAATGCAAATTGCAGTATTTGAGGAAAGAAATATATCTCTATATTTAGGATACGCATATTTAAGTGGTTAGCAAGTCATTAATGAAGCTAAGTATTTATTAATCATTAAATACTATATATCATTGCAAACTTACTAGAAATCTTTTTTTTTTTTTTTAACATGATGCTTTGAATTTTTTTCAGCATACTAAAGTGTCAATCGCCAATCAGGTTGCAATTTGTGGATTAAAGGAGGAGCATCCGAGACTGTGTCCGTCCCTTTCCAACCTTAAAGGATCCTTTAGCCTGGCCAGAATAAGGGTCCAACACTCTAATAGTTTGTTAGACCAACTTCAGCTTTAATTACAGCACACAATGTGACCTCACCAAGCATTTACTGTAGGTGATCTGTAATCACTGTCTTTTATTATTTAAATTTGGCCACATTTTTTTTGTAAAGTTGATGGTTCAACAACATCCTTCCAAGTTTTAATGTTGTTTTGGACAGTTCTTAATCCAATTCCAGTTATTTCAAATCTCCCTAGTTGCTTCCTTTGCTTGATGCAGGCCAATAACCTGATCCTTTTTGGCCAGACAGTGGATAACTCCAAAATATGGTTCCTTAAAGAGACCTGAATCCATTTCTTTTTGCCACTTTCACAGAAGTTGATCCTGTTAGGCGTGTGTGGGGCATTTTGTCTGCTCATCCTCATCATCTCGCTCGCTGTTGGACTCAGCTAGCACACAAAGAAGCCTCAGCTTGAGCCAGGATGAGTTTCTGAGTCTCTGAGGCAGCGGAATTGGATAAATAGTCTCTCTGACCAGTTTTATTGTAATTAGTGAGGATGTTTCTATATGATTTGGGGTCATGATCTGGTAAGAAGTAGAATTTGCTGATTTGAGACACAAAATATTGAACCAAAATGTTAATTTCTTTTTATAGTAAACTACAGTGAGATTATTTAACATGTTCATGTCATCACAATATGTTTTTAACATAATGTAGATTTTTGTCTGCAGAAAAATGGATCACTCTGTGAGCTCACATACAGATTGTTCCAACTACCTCACTTTTTTCTCTCACTCTTGTGTGTGTAGGGTGTGTTGTGTTATGCCTGCTGTGTATCTGCATCACCACTGGCACTCGACTGTATACTGTGTGTTACATGTTCCTTTCAGTCTAATACTGTTTTTGACACGGCCTTATTGACTTCCCATGATGATGTGTGTGAGTGTGTGTGTGTGTGTGTGTACTACATGAATAATTGAATGAATAGACAAGTGTACCACAAGGCCAGGTCTCAGGGGAAATGGTGAAGTGTGTACTGTGAAGTCAGTTTTCTTTCTTTTTTTTTTTTTTTTGTGAATCGGGTCAGCTTGCTAGTTTTCCAACTACATGGGATCAGCAGTTCTCAAAGTGAACTCTGAGACCCCAAGGGCCTGTGATCCTTTTAATTGGTTACAGTAGTGATAGTAATTATTTTCAGTTTTAAACAGTTTTTAGCCTATTTGAAGTGTCCCTTGAACTGATTTGAAATAGCTCAAGAAAGACAAAGAACAGGAAATGTTTCACTGTATTTATTGGACACATTTACAGTACCAGTCAAAAGTTTGGATACAAGTTTGGACAAAACTGGGAAATAACACATATGGAATTATGTAATTAAGTAACAACAACAACAACAGTTAATTGTTATTTTAAGACACTGGAACAGTTCTTGCAAGAACAGTATTGTCAAATGCCTTTGCAAAACCCATCAAGCACCGTCATGAAACTTATGAAAACCTTCCCAGCAAAGTGAGACCAAAACTTACCTCTTCTGCAGAGGAGAAGTTCATTTAGAGTTACCAGCCTCAGAAATCACCAATTAACAAACAGCACCTCAGATTAGGACCGTTATGAAGGATTACAAAATAATAAAGATTTGAGAAGCAGTGACAGAATAATGAGAGAAAACAAGAACATTTGAATGAGGTTTTTCTAATGCCTTGCTTGTTCCCTTCCACCATTTTACGTTCCAGTTCATGAGATGCCAGGATCAGAGATGTTGGATGACAAGACAAGTACGCTTAAGACCATGAAACGGTCTCAAAATAGAGCAATGTGCATTTATCGAGTTCATACTACTTCCTAGCCACGTCTCTGTCAGGTTCTCAATCAAATTTTTTATCACACACATGATCACATACTCACCAGGTCTGATGAGATCGAAGCAAGTTTTACTATGTCCAATCAGATCACATCGCACTCTTACTGGTAATCGTGCACTCACAACGTAGTGATTGCGTCCGGCTGGTATATATACCGTGACATGCACAGTGCTTTTCACCATGAAGTGACAGTTTGAGGAATTGGATTCAGTATTGTACTAGACAATTCCCTGAACAGAACATAGACTGCAGCATACCGCGCCATAAATGTGGTAAGCACCAGGAGGATGTAATATGAACTGAATGTGATCTTCTACATCATAGCTACAAAGGTCCTACCATGGTCATAGCACATGGAAGAGGTCTTTGTGAGAACTCCATTGATGGAGCAACACAGCAGTGGCATTGCAGAACGCCATCCAATCTTTCCTGTCTGCGCCATGCTTGTAGTACCTTAATGAAGGCCCTAAGAGGAGTTATTTATGCTGTTAACTGGTCAACCTCCTCATTACTACAGTACGTCCTTATTAGGTTTTTCCTGTGACTTGCTTTGACCTTGTGGCAACTCCATGTCAAGGGAGACAAATTTTATTAGTGGACGCTTTTTACTTTTACTCCATTCCTTCATGCAACAATTATTCTCCACTACTCCACTATATTTCGCGTTATGAAACTACAGTTGTGCGTTTTATTCATAGCAGTGCCACCTGCAGACTGTTATTCATAGTTGCATGATTTGCCTTCCCTATTCATATAGCAGGTGTTTGAAATCAGAAGTGGAAACAGTTGCAGATAACAATGAAACAGCACACACACACACACACACACGCACATACCAGTTCCTACTGCATTCCTTGCAATTTGTACACGCTCTTACTGTACTGCCAATCATCCAATTTTCTTCCGGACGTAGTGGGAGCGTGGCTCAGTGCAACATTTAAAGAGTCCCTTGAATTGATTTGAAATAGATTACATTCAAACCCCAAAAGCTCAAGAAAGACAAAGAACAAGAAATATTTCACTGTATTTATTGGACACATTTTCAGTACCAGTCAAAAGTTTGGACACAAGTTGAGATTTATTTTCTACCTCCTAGAACAAATTTTTTTTTTTTTCAAAACTGAGAAAGAACACATATGGAATTATGTAATTAAGTAACAACAACAGTTAATTGTTATTTTAAGACACAATAAGCTGGTCAGCTGTCCAGCTGTTCCTGGAACAGTTCTTGCAAGAACAGTATTGTGAGGTGCATTTACAAAAGCCATCAACCACCATGATGAAACTGTCTCTCATGAAGACCTTCCCAGGAAAGCAAGACCAAAACTCTGCTGCAGAGGAGAAGTTCATTTAGAGTTACCAGAAATGAGAGCCTCAGAAATCACCAATTAATAACCAGCACCTTAGATTATAGCCGTTATGAAGGATTTACAGAGCATGGTCCTAAGAGATTAGATTTGATAAGATTATATATTTTTTAAGATTAAAAAGCATTTAAAGAATTCTAGGCTTTTTATGGTGTCAGAGAAATGCTTATGTGGTGTGTTTGATGCTTATGTGGTGTGTTGATGTAAAACACAAATGAAGTGTAACAAGATGGTGACGTTGCTACAAGCAAGGATGCAAGCAAACAAAAAGACGATGCTAGTTCATGCAGAAATCTCACTGGGAATGAAAGGGAACTCTATCCACCATGAAAATGACAAAAAATTGACCAAATCTCAATGAGAAGTGTCCCCACCACACACACTGAGTCATTTCCTCAGAACTCTAAAGGGTTGTTTAGAGAACCTCAAAGAAAAGAAATGACTAAGTGGAAGTCAAAGAGTGCGGGTTAAAAAACAGTATTAGCACAACTGTTATCTTCTGTGAAGATGGCATGTCTGTCTGCCTTTTTTTGTTGTTGTTGATCTGAGTGATAACCTCATAAATGACGCCCCCATGTGGCGTGTGTAGTGTGTGAATTCATCCGCTGCATGTCTGAGTTTGGATTTACAATGCATTTTGTGAATATAAAGCCCGTTCAATGTGTTTTTTGTTTTTTTTTGTATAACCCCTGTGCAATCATTTTGCCTCTAATAATGATTAAAAAGACTATTAGAATGATTAACTCTGCAGTTCTTCTCTTTTCATGCTGCCTGGATTTCTTGTTAACGCCTTTGCAGAAGAAAATTATGATTATCATCTGCTGTGTTGTGCTAGGGATCGTTATTGCTTCCACTGTAGGCGGGGTGTTGGCCTGAAGCACACGACAATTAAAATGTAACAGCAAACCTATACATGCACACGCACACACTCACACAGAAAGAGATACAACATGCTGTTTCTTGGCAGCGTACAATCAGTACAAGAAAAATGTAATCATGTAAAGAAGGAAAAGGAGCGTTTTTTTTTTTCCCGCATGAGGCTCTATTTTGTAAATGTGCAGTTCTGCGGTGTGTTGCCCTGGATGTCCTGTGTCCTTGTATTAAAATAAATAAATAAATAGATTGCATTTATTTTTCATTAAATATTAAAGTGCTGATAAAGAGTTGCTGTATTAATACAAAGAAACTCACACGTGATCACTGCCATTGTCTCTCCACAAAGCTGAGAGAGCCAAACAAAGCCAAATATGCAAATGTATTGCATATTTTTCTTCCAAAAAAATGACATTGAGGGCAAGAATGTCAATGATTAGATAGTCAGAGGTTAAATGTTGGTGTAGTGCTTGGGACAAAAGACTGAATTATTATTTTTCTCACTGATATTAATATACATCTTATTTTTAGTAGATTAATCTTTGAAATTGAAAGACAAAACGATCTAAAGCTGACGTGTAATTCTGAAAACATGGCATTTTCAATCATCTACTGTAGTACGCAGTTCATAAACTTCCTGATTCTAAACTGATGCACTTAGCAACGTGACTTAAAACGTGGCTTAAAGTGTATCGAAATTACAAGCATTGATTTATACAGAGCCGGCTGAGGTGACATGGTAGTTACTGTTTTTTAATATGGTGTAGAAATGAATTTTATGCAGAGTGAAAGGTAACTTGAGTCCATATTTCACCTATCTGTACTTTACCTGACTAATTTAGTAATTAGTGGAGACTTTTTACTTTTACTCCATTACTTCCTACAACAAATATTGCTACTTTCTTCTCCGCTACATTTTGGCTACGAAAGTACACTGGTGCGTTTTATTCGAAGCAGTGCCACCTGCAGGCTATGTTTCACAGTTGCATGACTTGCCTTCCCTATTCCTGTAGCAGAATTTGTGATGTTTGCCGATAGCGTAAAACCGCACAATTGCAGTTGGAAAGCAGACACACACACACAAACAAACACACAGGTAGAAAGAGACTCTTTTACTATGACTTGAAGGCTACTGTAAGCAGCATAAGTCAGTTCTTTTGACACATAAGTCAATTTTAAGTTAAGCACTTTTTTTTTTACTTTTGCTCAAGTAGAATTGTAAATGGAGGACTTCTACTTTTACTTGAATGATATTTTTATTTTCTACTTTTACTCAAGTATAGATTTATGTACTTTGTCCACCTTTGTATATTTTTAAGACACAAGCAAGACTCTGGATAAGGTTGGGTGCTCATGATATGGCATGTGCTTAATGTTTTATAATGAAATTGCGTTCATAATTTAGAAATCGACATTTTCAAGACAAATCACAGGCCCAATTGGCAAATCCAAAAGAAATAACAAAAAAAAAAAAAATGAGGCAAGGGTTAAAGTTTGATCCGTGATCCATATGGGTCACTATCTACAGTTTGGCATGACTGGTTGCAAAGTTTAACCATAACAGTACAAAATAAGTAATTACTGCCGCTCCATGATGGTTGTATATTTCCTGTTTATTTAGAATATTTTTCCTATTGCTTGGAGTGTAGTGTGTTCTGTTACATCAGTACTAAAAGCCAGAGGTGGAAGGTAACTAGGTACATTTACTTCACTAATGTACTGACGTACACATATTTGCACTTTTATCAGAGTAGTTTTATCAGTGAATACATTTTACTTTTACTTTATTCCACTACATCCTACAACAAATATTTGTACTTTCTACTTCACCACATCTGTGCATGGCATTGCAATACATAACCAGAGCAATGCATAGGCTTTGAAGTGATAATGCTGCCACCTACTGGCTATTATGCACATGCATAGTTGCATGGTTTTCAGGTGAGAGAGGCTACTGTAAGCTAATACAAGCTCAGTACTTTTGATACTTAAGTACATTTGAAGGTGAGTACTTTTGTACTTTTACTTAACTAGACATGAACACGGAAGACTTCTACATTTACTTCAGCAATATTTTACCTTGGATATCTCTACTTTTACTCAAGTACAGGATTTGTATACTTTGCCCACCTCTGCTTATAGCTACAGTCGTCTAATGTAATTGCTTTCTTGATGTCTTGCTTATTTTACAGTATTTGCCATGAACAAAGCGAAGCATGTCCCAGCCACGAAGTAAATAAATAAAATAAATCTCACAAAACTGAATGAATTGTCTTAAATGTTAATTTATGGCAACATATTATTAAAAACTATGTCATCTCAGCTGCTCTGTATATTTCTATATAATTTATACTGCGCTGAATTCCTCTTCATAGCATCCTAATTAGTAATTAGTAACAAATGACTCCTGTTTCCCCTCTTAAATATTTAATAGACCTTTCCAATTTGTGAGTATTTATGCCAAACTATCCTTACCTGAGAATCCGAGTGAAGTTACCGCTTTGTGATTGGAAAGCATTTTTAAATATTTTAAGGGAGGATATTTCCGGTATTTGTCTGTATGCACTATTATCATCCTCTTCATTAGAGCCCATCTCGCAGCTGCTTCTTTGCCAGTGGCTATAGTTTCCATTCTGCCTTATTTCTGTATACTACATTTAGGTGTGAGTGTATATGTGTGTGTATGCATGAATGAACGTTGTGTGCATGCCAACTGGGGGCCAAGTTTTGTATGTATGTGTGTGTGTATTAAAAGCCTGTTAAGGTGTCTGTAGTATGCCACTTGTGTCCTTGTTCTATAGAAAGTGTACATTACTATAGTATTGGGGTGATGTCAAAGTCCCTCTGGACAGATACTGCCAATGACATAACTGATAGTGTGTATGGAATATGATGTGATTATTGAGTATATATTGTTGGTGGAACTGATCAAGATCATGATCCCACGTTTCTGTCTCGCCTTCAAGCGGGCGAATCAAAAGTGCTGTCTTGATTTTTTTTTTTCCTCGTTTTGTGAAACACTA
Source organism: Clariallabes teugelsi (assembly GCA_030014215.1). Lineage (NCBI taxonomy): Eukaryota > Metazoa > Chordata > Actinopteri > Siluriformes > Clariidae > Clariallabes > Clariallabes teugelsi. The sequence goes on from JAQMYG010000018.1 coordinate 5,616,879, forward strand.
TCTAGCCAACTTATTTCGGCTGGGTTCAGACAACCAGACCACCTACTTATGTCACTGCCTCCGCGTTGCGAATTAATGTTATGTATGTTTGTTTTTTGGGTTTAATTTTTAAGTAAATCTTGTCTCAATTCAAATCCTGCTGTCCTGTCATTATTTCCTTGTAAAAAAAAAAAAAAAAAAAAAACGGATTATTTGTATTTAATTTTATGTTTAATTTGTTTAATTTACTGACTAACGTACATGACAAGGAAAAGGCATGAGTGTTGTTGTTGTTGTTGTTGTTTTTGTCCAGAAAGAGGACCTTTGTTCAGGCCTTTATCTTTATCTATCTCCAGGCATTCTTGCATTACTTTCTTAAACTTATACAGTAGACATGTCAATACTCTTTTTAGTCAAAATGCTATAAATTCATAGGTTGCCACCATTTCTTGTTGCCATGGCATCCAATTTGCTCTGGCACAGCAGTGGTACCATAGATTGATGATGATTATACATTATTCTGTACAATTGTGTGTTATAAACACAAGGTGGAAAGGCAGGACCTAGTATTCCCAGAGCTATCTAAATGTTTTAAACAGCTGCATTTCTAGTGCTTGGAGCTACAAGTAGTTCAGGATGAGCTATTTTAATACAATGTAATAATAATAATAATAATAATAATAAAACAATTGTTTGAAAATTTGTCTGGCTACCTTGATGACCTGCAACCAGGCCACATATATTTTGTAGGGTTGCTACCCTGCAACATTAGAGCAAAAGGAAGTCTAACTTGCATGAGTCCATGGCTTATAAAGAAATGGTTCCATAGTCAGTAGTCAGTATGGGGTGACCTGGTATTATACTGTACAGAATAAGTCACGAATAAAATAAACCAAAGTATTACTTGTCTGAAGCCTTATTCCTTCCTATTCATTATTGTCTTTGACCGGGACAAACGAAGGGCAACTGATGAAACTTTTGCTGCCAACAATAAGTAACAGAATTTAGTTCAGAATTCTCTTTTCAACTCAGTTTCTTAATCAGGAAGAAGATTTTTATGTTTTTACTAACAAGGCCCACATAACATCGGGTCCTTGAACGTGCATCCTTCCCCAGGCCTTATTTGGCCCAGGTAGTGAGGTGGATTAAGTCCAACAATGCCTACACCATGTTCCACTTAATGGTAATATAATGTTCTCACCAATAAATGTTTATTGTGACAAAGGAGATGGACTCCAGGGTGCATGGGCATTTATGTGTCATTTGTTGGTGATCCCGAAGAAGGAGGTACCCTTACAGTGTCAGCAATCCCGGGAAATCTTTTTGTCCTCCATGCAGATGGTGGTGGCATACAGTACATCTTGGTCTTACTGACTTCATATGGGAGCGCAGATGCCAAATACAGTTTACACTCTAACCTACATAGATAGGTAGTTCATGCACTACAGTATGTAGTATTGGACAAATAAGTTCAGTAGATTGTGAAGAATGCATTTTTTCAGAAAAACGTTGGTACTTTTGAACACTTGTTTTCTTATGCACTTATTGTACAAAGTGGTTTCTTGTGTATGTTTGTTATCTAAAAGTTTGTGATCTATTACTGTAGTTGTGACAAACTAGAAAACGTCTACTTAGCATTGTCAACATTACTAACATGTTTGATCATTTGTATTAGTGGTTAAACTGCAAAATTACCCAGGAAGATGACCTTGCTCTAAAAATTTTATAAGCCACATAACATATAATGAACACTAACCTTATAAAAGACATCTATCTGCATGTCTAAAATCTGACTATAGCATGAATATTTCCATTAACAGGACCCTGTAATTAACTTACAAAAGAAAGTGGTGCCACTCTGGACAATCACACATTGTAAAATGTAAAGTATGGTGTGTATTGATACCAAACGTACCCTGAGTGATATGCTAAAATAGCTCATGGAATTAGTATATGGTATATGGGACCTCGTTCACGACTGTTGAGAGAATGCCAAGAATATGCAAAGCTGTAATCAAAGTAAAAGTTGTCTATTTTTATCTAATTTTGAATAATCTAAAATCTAAAAATATTTATATTTACATTTATATTTTACTTTTTAGTGTACTACATATTTAAATGTGATATTTCATAGTTCCAATGCCTTCAATATTGTTCTACTCTGTAGAAATAAAAGTTGAGGTGTGTGTCTAATATTTTACATTTTGCATGCATTTTTACAAACGTACAGTATATGCACATGCTGCAGATGATATATGCACCAGATCGTAGATAACAGATTAAAGATCTAAGCAGCAGAGGATGCTTTAAGATAAAATAAAGTTCCTGATTCAAATTTCTTGTACTATACTGTACATATTGTGTTCTGGCAGTATTGTATTATAAATTCAAATTATACTCATACTTTTATACACTGAATAACTATGAATCAATATTTTTGTCATGGAAAATGCAAATCTTCCCAACTAGAAATAAGTAGGAAATACTAAACCATCCAGAATGATTCTGGAGTGTTTATGGCCACTGCCCTGAAAACCACTGGTTGTGTCCAGGAGTGCCTCAGGAGTGAGTCTACTCGTGCCAGAAAAAGTACTATGAGAGAAATGTAGCAATATTTTTTTCTTAATTACATAGCTTTTTGCCAAGATTGAAGAGATGCTTGGGGAGTTTAAAGATTGTCCTACGAGATTCCAGACTTTCCAGGAAATATGTCAGGAGTACGCCAGTTTTCTCGCCAAAATTGTTCTTGGTGAGATTTCTCGTCGGACTCTGTATACGAATATGTTTGTGTATGTTTATATTTGTATATAAACATACACAAATGTATATGTTTATATACATTTGTGTATATGTTTATATGTATATGTTTATATATGTATATAAATGTATATAAACGTATATAAATATATGTATACATATGTAAATACTGTAAATACGTATACATAATGTAAATACGTATACATATGTATATAAATGTATATAATCATGTATATGTTTATATACATTTGTGTATGTCTATATTTGTATATAAACATGTATATATTTGTGTATGTGTAAAATTGGCTTAAGTGTTTGATTTCCAATCAGTTGTCTTCTGATTGTTCAATGGACCCTGGTAATTTCATTTTCAATTGTGTCTCCCACCTTCTGAGAGCTTATCCATCATTGGGCCCTCTTTGGTTTTCATGATTCTTGTTGCTTGATGATTGTCAGTTCTTTTGGCCTGATCCTGTATCAGGATCATGTGCTGAAATAAGTATATAACAATGGCCAATTATACACTGCTCAGGGCAAATAAAAAGTCATGTTTCAGAAGGTTCAACATACATGTACAGTGGAACCTCGGATTACGAGCATAATTCGTTCCGGAAGTGGGCTCGTATTCCAAAACACTCGTAAACCAA
>JAQMYG010000018.1:5629017-5640749 GCA_030014215.1 Clariallabes teugelsi
GGGGAGACAAAGGGACGGCTCAGTAATCCGGGGAGTTGGATCTTACTCTCCGAGGCTGTGGTGGCCCAGATGTTATAATGATGTGTACTAATATAACATGAATAATAAATGCTTTACATTAATGCAATCATTATAAAATGTTATCTTTCTATAGTAAGAGCTCATTTACAGAGATTTGTTCAGTGGACAGATTTTACCGTGTGCATGGCTTCTGTATAAAAAAAAAGTCTTGCATGTGACGAGACCAGTCTGCTGATTTGTCTGCACTTTTACACTGTCAGACAGGTTGCATGCAAGAGGAATAAACCAGAAATTATAAAACCTCATGATAAAACTGCTAGCAACAGGTAGCATAATCATAAAAAACATGCGCTTAAAATTTAACACAATAAACATCCAATATACATGATACAGAAGGCCCAGGTTCGATCCCCAGCCACTGGATGCAGTGCTGGTAAAAATGGCTAGTGCTTAAATACCATCAAGGTAAAACGTTTTCTCAGTATACAGGAGAAACAATCGGATTGTACAGGGGATATGACGATAACTCCCCGCTGAGTTCCTGTAATTTGCAAGTGGTGTTCATGAATGATTGTGTGTACAGTTCCCACAGACAAATGCTTCTCTTCCGCAAGTTGGCGAATGTTATCCATGAAATTTCAAGGATCAGGCGTTCAGGCTGACCCTGAGGGAGACCTGAAGAACCCCTTAATAAAGTGGTTAAAAACTGTGTACAGCATATAGTATATAATGAAGAGTATTAAACTGAAATGTTATTTTTGATCTAGCACTTTTTGCTACATTTACATAAACATTGTACATCAAAAGCTTTCATAACGATCACACCGTTACTGGGATTTAAATGGAGCAATGCATTCTCGCATGTGTATTGCAGTATTGCAGTATAAGAAAAAATTGTAAACCAAGTCAAAGTAAGAATGTACCAATGCTTCCACTTTTATTTTTAAGTGAATTCATTACATTTCCAAGGAACTTTACAAATATGGCAATGCATTCCTGGAGCATTTGTTCATGCAGTTACACAGCCTCATCATTAATTTATAAAGTCATTAAACACTTATTATTGTTGACTTTCCATAAAATAGAAAGTCTGTTAGGAACTTATTATTAATGCTTATAGAAAGAAATTACAGTATAAAGTATGAAAAAAAGATTTTTAAGTAAAAATAACTTACAGAAAAACTAAAATAATAGATGATTATAATCAGTTTGTTAAAATATATATTTTTTTATTTTATTACACAACATACTAATCCAAGCATGATTTTTTATAATCTGAGAAGAAACAATGAAGATGAAATTTTTTATCACACTCTTGCTTGGCAGATCTGGTGAGCTCAGATCTTTCCAGCATTACCGAAGTTATTATTAACATCTTCCATATCATCCCTATCATAAATTAAATGAAGGGTGATTTAATAATAATAATAAGTCAATAATAAGCAACGATGACGGGCACAAGCACCCTGTGCCATGGCCACCGCGGGTCCACTGTACAACCTGTGTGTTATTTGAGTGTGTTAAGACCTACAAAAAGTTCCTGTGTGTCTGTGTAAATCTGAGAGTGTTAACATTTGTAATGTGAGTGTATGTGTGTGTGCATATGTGTGATGTATAAGTGTGTTTGTGTGTGTGTGTGTGTGTGTGTGTATGTGTGTGTGAGTGTTAACATTTGTGATGTGTATGTGTGTAGAATAGGCCACAGATGCTGGGAAAAAAGCCTCAGACTATGATGTTCCTCAATGTGATGTCACTGAATATAATGCCAGCGTTTCAGACATGAATCAGGCAGTCGGATCATTGCTCCAGTGTACTGAGAAAACCTCCTATAGTAGAGGATGAGAATATAAGTGTACCAGGGGATTATATAGAGAAATAAAGGTAGTTTTTACGCTCATAATTGTGTTCTGTTATTCTATACGACTAGGTTAAAACAGTGGTTACCAAACATTTTTTTTTTAATCCCCTCCCTGCTTGCAGCTAAGAAAAGCTTAAACCAAGTCTTGGCACCCACCAGCCTAGCCCATAAAGAGACTTTATTGATCTATTTAAATTTTTTTCTTATTTTTAATTACACTGAGTCAGTGTAATCATAATGTGCAAATCTAACTCCAACAATCTCACAACCTCAGAGCAAACAAAGGCTCATGCAAGGCTCCCCATCCCCCCACACGCCCCCATGATCTTTGGCACCCTCTTGTGGTGAGTGTGTACGCAGGTTGTGGACCATTTGGTTAAAATACCATGTGCACCATTCATTTTAGTGTTCTTTTCTTATAGTTAGATATTCATAATGTTAATCCATTAAAAAAATCAAATATTTTAGGAAAACTAGACCTGACCCAAGAAAGCATTAGAAATTATTATGAACCTTTTTTTTGGGTTAGTTTTTCTTCTTCTGCTTCTCCTTCTTCTTATTATTATAATTTATCAGGAGCAGACTCAGAAGATACATATGCAAATATTAACCAGTTCTCAGCTGAGTGAAACCTGCACTGGAATGGGCACTTCCTGTGTGCGTGTGGTTATAAAGCCACAGATGAGCTGCTTCCTGTTTTTTTTTGAGTCACACAACACACCCTGACAGGTTTAGAAATAAAATGCATTTTATTATGCATATGTTCGTCTTGTATTCATAATGCAAAAATTCTTCTAAAATTTTATACAAAGTTTAAAATGATGTGGGGGGGCGGGGGGGTGGTTTGGGGCGGGGTGCCTTGTAAATCTGTTGTATCGGACCAAATCAGACATCTTCTGTTTGCTCAAACTGTTGACTGTTGCATTGAAATCACATAAATATTTATTGCCCGTGAGACAAAAAAATAATAAAAGTACTTGCTGTAGAGTGTACACGCTATGGCTCATATGATAGAGACACATGTGACTGGCATTTCCGATTCATCTGTGGTTATAAAGAGGCGAGTCTTGGTTTCCTGAGCTGCTGTTTGTTTTTTCACACAGAGAACAACCCAGCTTTACAATGATACCAACCTACCCTGGTTTCTAACACATAACATATTTATGTCCTATGGAATTATTAGGATAATTGTGAATTATTAAAGATTGAAATTTTATTTTAACAGAGCAGTACTGATGCCCGATCATGCATCTGATGATTATAGTCACTCAATAATTGGTCACTCAATCTCTCTAACCATGTGTGATGTGGGAATACAAGTTTTCTTAGCCAATCTTAGAGCGAGAAAAACCAAGGACCCAGAGTTCACCCACATGGACACTGTGAGAATGAAGAATGTCAATAAAAAAAAACATTAGTAGAGCTGTAGAGATTGCTGAAATTACTAAAATTGGGTTACGAACTGTAAAACACATTATTAAACCCTGGAAGGATAGTGGTACACTATCATCTTTAAAAAATGTTAATGATCATGACTAAAGATCACTTAAACGATTAGTGAAATCAAATCAAACCAAAAAAACAAAAGTAGAACGTACTGCTAGTATGACTTAATAGTGCAAGTAAAAGCCTATACCATCCAAGAATGACCATTTTTTACCATCAGTGGATTGTTTCTTCCCTGATGGCACGGGCATATTGTAAGGTGAAGACGATGCCAGCATTCATCAGGCTCAAATTGTGAAAGAGTGATCCAGGGAGCATGAGACATCATTTTCACACATCGCCCCAGACCTTATCCCCATTGAGAATCTTTGGTATGTGCTGGAGAAGGCTTTACTGACTCTCCCATCATCATTACGAGATCTTAGAGAAAAATTAACGCAACTCTGTAATGTAAAATTGCACGAGATTATTGAGATAATGGCATGGCAATAATTAAAGCGAAAGCCGGTCCGATGAAATAATAAAGGGTGCGACCTTTTTTTTGGGGTGGGGCAGTGTGTACAGTCATTCACATTTTACACATTGCAGAGTAGCTTACGTAAGACCTGAATAAAAACATTTTTGTTCTATTGCTTTCTTTGTGGATGTATGTGATGTTGTGAGTGTACGCCTGCCATGACCCTGTATACAGAATAAAGCGGTATAGGCGATGAGTCAGTGGTTTTTTGAGTCAGAGTGGTGATACATGAACTGCCATACAAAAGAAACAGAATTATTATTATTATTATATATATCATTCACTCACTCACACATCTTCTATACAGCTTTATCCTGTATTCAGGGTTGCGGGGGCCTGGAGCCTATCCCAGGAGGCTTAGGGCACGAGGCGGGGTACACCGCAGGGCACACACACTCACTCAAACACTCATTCACACACTACGGGCAATTTGGGAATGCCAATTAGCCTAATCTGCATATCTTTGGACTGTGGGAGGAAATCGGAGTACCCGGAGGAAACCCTCCAAGCACGAGGAAAACATGCAAACTAGGTATCATGATAATATGGTATCGGGTGGTCTTTAGTCATTCCCATCCTTTTTTTAAATAGAGAATGGAGAATGGATTCCTTCAGGATGGAGCACTGAAAATGCCAACATTATAGCAAATACTGTAAACAGACAAAAATGATATAATTTGGAATGAAACCTGAGATTTATAAATGATGCTTGTTTTTACCTGTTCAATAAGCATCAGCTGTTAACAGAGTTAAGTTAGTGGTTAGAACCAGGCAGCTTAAGTTTAAGGGCATTTAAGTAACTCCTTCAATAGCAATTGGACACAGCTAACATGACCGTCACCAATCCTGATGGAATGTCCACTTTGGATTGTTTCTTAGCTAGCTTTGCTACTATTCTTACTAGGAAGTAAACTGAAACCCCATTGAAAATGAAATGTAAGTTCTCTTTAAGATCCATGCCTATTCAAGGCTGTGTTCCCTTTCCAGTGGCATTTTCTCCGGAGTGTAATCACGATTAGGACTCTCCACGAATCTCTGCAGCGTGCTGTAATACTGCTCGCCACGCTGATATGTGTACATGGCTGAGATCTGCTCCCAGGCTGTGTGGTTCGGAAAAGGAAACGCCTCGGGGTCTTTGTTCTCGAAGAAGCTCTGGAGGTTTCTGTCGGCCAGCCGGGTGGCGTACTGGTCTGCAAAGGTTTCGAACTTCTCGCTCTCTTTCTGCTTGTACACTTTAAAGAAAGTGAGCTGCATATAGCTCACTCGAGAGCAGCAGTTTTTGTAACATGTGCCAACCAGAGCGGCCAAAGCAGAGCTCATGATCAGGACCCAGCCGAGGATCTAAGAGAAAGAACGTTTATATGTTATTACTAAGTTATTTACTCATTCATTAATATGGAACCAATTGATCAGCTATGGAAACAAAATACAGAAATGTCTACTCTCACACATAGTGAACTGTTAAATTTCCAAAGTTTTTTATAGTGAATTATTAAATAACTTGCAAAAAAATGGTATATTCCATGCATATTCAAGGGCAGCACAATGGCTTAGTGGTTAGCATTGTTGCCATGCACCTCCAGGGTTCGGGTTCGATTCCCACCCACAGTACAAAAACATGCAGATTAGGCTAATTGGCGTTTCCAAAGGAGAGCAATGATTTCTGGGTACATTTGTGTGATCTGGAGGCATGTAGAGATGTTACGTCCACCTCTTATCAAACATTAGTTGAAGTTGGTCAAGGCGAATCAGTTAGGAAGTTAGCAAGAGGAAGTGTTGAAACCAATAGTGAAACAAGATAAAACTCATAGGATTCAAATAGTTCATGATTAATTGGGTGATTGACTGTTTGTGTATCATGAACATTAAGACAATACTGTTTACTTTATATCTTCACTTCATTCACAAAGCCATATTCCACTGTTCCACTGACATATGATTGATTGATTAATTAATTAATTATAATAAATGGTGACATCTCATATTCTGTTTAAATGTATTCTTTTTGAAATTTCTAGAGACACCTCTGGTGTGTAGTAAGTATGTTTCCATGATTCCAACCATTTTATGCATTCCCTTAAGTGTAGGCCTATTACATGGAGAGTACCTGAGACTGGGCGCGTAGCATTAGCATGAGCTCCTTGGTGTCTGCTGCTGACATGTTGGACGTTTGACACGGGACTTTGGCGAGTTCATCCTTGCACGTTGTGGTCCTGTTTTTACAAAACCAGTCCACAACTGCCTGCTCGTTCACACCGCTCACCGCACACTCGTAGAACACGCCGTTCAGCAACGCGAAGCTCAGCCACATGATCGGTGCCACGAGTGCTCCAACAATTACACTAAAAAGCACGTAAAAGCAGCCCATACAGCTCCTCCTGTAACAGCAAAAATAACATTCCAATAAGATAACAGTACATTTCCAATAGGGAAAAGAAATCACACTTTATGTGCCTGTATGATAAGTAAGGATTAGAGCTGTTGACAAGTCAATAACAGGATCATAATCACTAATCAGAAGTTTAGTGATCATTTCCAAATGACAAGTGCTTCATTCCTCTTATACCGAATCAATACAACTGTAATACAGTTTACAGTCTGTGTGATTGATGAAGAAAGATTGAAAGTGTTTTACTGCTGATTTAATTACTGACCTTTAATTTTATAAATCACAAAAAACATTATTAATATTTATTTATTTTTGTTATTATTATTCCTATTATAGGGAAGTTTATGGACCTCCCCAAATGTAATACCCAGTCACCTTTATTTAATACTTTTTATACTTATTTATAGACCAGTGGCTTGAACTTGTTATTTATTTTATATTATTATATGGTAAACAATAACTTACTTTAAAACTAACAGAAACACAATTAAATTCTTTAGCAAAAACATGCTATGTTAATTAATTAATTATATATTATTGATTTTATTCTTTTTGCTTGTAATGGATTTACATGTAATGAATATTTAGAATCTAGAATTTAGTCTTCCACACATAAAAGGACATTTCCAGTAGTTCCTTAAAAATGTTTTTAAAAAGGGGTGGGGTGGGGGGTAGGGGGGGTTGGCTTTTTTAAAGTTGGAGGATCGGTAGATGTTTTGTAAAAAGCTCACAAATCTGCTCATTGTGTGTGAGATTGTCTAAGTTGTTGCTTTTTCATTTTGTTATTATAAGAAATATACTGAAGACTTGTGGTTCATGAGTGCAGGTTTCCCTTCTATTGCTTCTATTGTTTTGATGCATCATCTTTTCAATAATTCCCATCATGCATAGTGCCAGATGTACACGCCCCTGGAGGCAGTGTTATTATCTGGGGTTGCTACAGTCGGTCAGCGTGAGGCACAGCAGCATTATGTAGCAATAAAATAAAGTCAGCTGATGACCTGTATATACTGAATGACCAGGGTATTGCACCTATTTCTTCCCTTTTTATCTTCCCTAATGCTACAGGCAACAAAATAAACAACAAAAATGTGTTGTTGTTGGGTTTTTTTTTTTTTTGCCATGATGTGTATCTCAAAGCTGATTCACAGCTTACAATGAACTCCTGCTTCACTCCGGCTTCAGGACATTAAAATTTAGTGACCAAATAACCATGCTGTAACACTTTTAAACACTTATACTGTACATTTATGAATGAGAGGCAGTGATATTTCAGAAACTGAGAGCACCCCATTATGGATACTGTATATCATGTCCAAAACATGTTATAATCTATTGTAATCCATTGAGAAAAAGGATCCACATATTATATGGTAATTACAATGGTAAAAGTGTGTAGTCTTGTAGCCTGGTAAAAAGGTAAGGTTACAACTGATTACTTTTGTTATCAAATTAACACATAAACTTGTGTTTACTTCTTTGTTTACCCAAAGATCCCTTCATGCATAATTAAAGTATTTATCTACACGTTAAGGCCAAAGGTTTCGTGGACTCATATGCGCATGCTAAACATCTCACTCGAGTTTCAGTCCCCACCTTGTTGTTCTAATAACCTCCACCCATGTTGCAAGGATTTGGGAGCTGTGAGGATTTCAGCTGTTGGAGCATTAGTGAGATTAGTCACTGGTGTTAGGGAGGATGAACTTAGTGATCCAGTCCATCTCAAAGGTGTTAGGTTTCAGATCAGGGATTTTTCTAGAAAGAGTTCTTGGATCAGTATGTGACTTTTTGACTTGCTGGAACAGGTCCGAATCAAGGCCAAGTAATATTAATGGCACAGGATACAAAGACACCCTATAGAATTGCCTGCTTTCCAATTTGTGCCAACATTTCCCACAATTAATAAATAATAATCATTCACTGATAACTGTTTTCCCATGTGCCTGTAAGGATCTCCTTACCTGTGAGGACAGAGTTTTCTCGGGTTCACACAGCAGCCCGTGTAGAGGCGCCAAAGGCGCGTGCTGAGGAAAAGGCCGACTACAAAGAGCACGAACGCGGGTCCGAGCAGGTACGAGAGGCCGTAAGCCATGTTCTGCTTTAGAGTGCACGGACACTGGAAGGATAAAAGAGTGAAGATCTTCTGTCCGCCGATGGTCGCGATGGCCATGGCACCGTACCCGATGGTGGTCTTCTGGTTGGTGAAGAAGCGCAGAACAGCGTTGAGGGAGTCCATCGTGGGTTTCAGGGCTGCGGGGATCATTCAGGAGGAGATCCGAATACCTGAAAGAGGAATGTAACTTTTGCAGCTCTTTAATTCAGCTCTTTAATGCGGCTGGATATCTGGCGCGAAAAACCCTTCGATTTTTGTGTTTCCTTCTTTTCCTTTGTTTTCCCCCTAAAATCTCCTCCCTGTCTCTCCCTCTCTCTCTTTCTCTAACTCCTCCCTGATTGTTTTTCCTCCTCCAGCGAACCGGATCGTCTGGTTCTACACTTCCTGCCAGCCAGAACACATTTCCTTGAGCGCACCGTGACTGTTCACAGCCCAGCAGCACGGAACAGTGCATTGTTGCGTTCATTAGTGCAACAAAAGAACAAACAAACAAACAAACAAAAAAAGTGTGTTTAGATCGATGTGTGAGTTTTGGGTATGAACGCGCGCATCCATTAGTGCCAAGGGCGCATGGTGCTGCAGGAGCTGTGTTACCGTTTGTACATGTTTGTACGTACAGTACAGTAAGACTGAAAAAAAAGAAAAAAAACAAGTCTCTGTCAATGAGAGGCTAATGTTTTTGACCAAAGATCTCACGACTGGGATGCCAACACTAAAGAAATTTGCATGAAGTGGTCAGAAAATAAGGACAGGAACAGACAGAAGACCACACTTCCCCCTTAAAGCTCATTATTATTATTATTATTATTATTATTTTAAATAAACATATACAGGGGCATGAAAAAGTATGTGAACCTTGAGAATTTCATAGTTTTCTGCACTAATTTGTTAATAAATGTGATCTGATCTTCATCTAACACAAAAGTATTGATAAATATAATGTGCCTAAAATAATAACAACACAAAAAAATCTGTAAGTTTTACATACTTTTGCTTGCTACTGTATAGGGCTCCGGATCATCCTGTATATACTGACATATCCTTCTTTTCAGCATAATATGATGAACTGAATTTTAGTTCATTTTAACCAACTATACAAACATGACAGAGCAAAAAATAAATAAATAAATAAAAAATAGGCAGAGAAAGAGCACACATGCACATGATCACATGTTTATTGTTGTTTTCGGTTGTTTCTATGACCAAAAAATATATAATAATAATAATAATAATAATAATAATAATATGTTCCTTTTGAGACATTTTGCTATGCCATTCCCATATTCCAGTAGTGATAAAATGTACCCTTTATTAAAGAAAATGATAACTTTCATTCTACCTGACATATCCAAAAACCCAAATTCACAGTTTGAAGTTTGAAGCCTTTCCATTAACACAAATCAGCGATGCTTCCATATGAGCACTTTAAAAAATAAAAAACAAATTATCATTGTGTTGCCAGCACGGATCTGTGCCGATTGTGTTTTAAGGGTTTAACTAAAGATTGCATTTTTTTCAACAAAGAGTGCAATCTCACGCTTCTAAAGTGATGGCCCCACAACACAGAAGTATACAATTTATCTAACAAGGATAGAATGACATGTAGAACTTTTTAGAATTGCCCCTCAATGCAGAACATATTTCATTTATGCGTTAAATACATATTGGTTTTTAGCAGAGTTTAAATCATGATGTTTGATGAGGACATTGCATTACACTTTTTGTATTTGAGTATTATTTTGTTCAACGATCGACCTAGAGCCAAGTTGTAACCTTCTGGCTGTAGCAACCTGGTAAATGGTGAAATTTATGTATGATGATATCAGTCGACATAGAACTTCACTAGACTCACAATTCAATTTAGCATTCACGATAAGAAGAATTATGAATTTAATTAATTCTGTATATGAGTATTTTCAGATTTAGAGCATTTCACTTAATTTTCATTAATCATTTCACAAAATGTGTAAATGTAAAAGAGTTAGCACAAGACAACTATGAGTGATCAAAAGTTATTTTAATCAACATGAGCTTAGGTGTATTTCTGTACTCACGGACAAATGAAACATTGCACATATACATTTATTACAAAATTATTTTTTGTCAAATACATAAGAAAATCAATTTTATACTAAAACCTGAGAGTCCATCAGTATCAGATATTCAAATTGTGCAGCTGAAGAGAATATGGAAATTCTGAGGTCAGTGGCATAAAGTTGCCATATTCAACATTCATGTTTACAATGTCAGTACTGAGTGTATGTGTTCTGTTACATTCCTCAAATGACATCACATTAGTCTGTCTTGTCCTGGTGCTGTCAATCTTGGCCTTCCAGACCTAGGGTCATTAGCAGTGGAACCAATTGTTCGGAGGATCTGCAACTTTTTTCCCCCAGGCAGGATGAGGTAGGAAATATGGCAAATACATCATAGCAAAAAGCACTAAAGGATGGAATAATGTGCCCCAAAGCAATTAATTTTCATATAGCAGCAACTTGCTGAAAGTTAAAATTTTTTAAATGGAGAACAACACATCATGCATTCCACTAATTTCCAGTTATAGGATAAGATGGAACTAATCCCTTTATAGGTTCCTTCGTACAGAAATGATGTTATGCCAGGCCACCAACAGACGTTAGGGGCACATCGTCAGTTGTCTATTAAAACTCAATTTTGGTCAAAACCAGATTTTTGCCCCTTTTTTTTTTTTTTGAATGGAGAAGAGATTTTCTTAGGATGGAGCAAACCGACATTCTAGAAAACAGATGATATTCTATATTAGAAGAATAATATAATTTGGAATGAAACCTGAGTAAGAAAATCTAAGTAGAACATTGCTTACTGATAGATATTAAGGTTGATGCCTATTAAATGCTGAGTTCCCCTTATGTTTCACTTAGTAGCATTTCCTCTGTTGTGTAATCACGGTTAGGATTCTCCACGAATCTCTGCAGCGTGCTGTAATACTGCTTGCTATGTTTATACTTATACATGACTGAGATCTGCTTCCAGGCTGTGTGCTTCGGAAAAGGAAACGCCTCGGGGTCTTTGTTCTCGAAGAAGCTCTTGAGGTTCCTCTCGGCCAGCCGTGTGGCGTACCCATCTACGAAGGCTTCAAACTTCTCCTTCTCTTTCTGCTTGTACACTTTAAAGAAAGTGAGCTGCAGGTAACTCACTTGAGAACAGCAGTTTTTGTAACATGTGCCAATCATGGCGGCCAAAGCAGAGACCATGATCAGGACCCAGCCGAGGATCTAAGAAAAAGAATATTTATACATTATTTTAGGATTTGAATGTTTAAACATGTAATGTATTGTGGCGTGGGCGGGTCGGCGGCTGACGACCATCATGCCTTGCGGGGATTTTCTATGTGTCCACCGTGAGTAGG
>JAQMYG010000018.1:5640849-5659710 GCA_030014215.1 Clariallabes teugelsi
TCCCCAGCCATTTGCATTGGGGAGCAAGGAAGCTCACTCGTCCTCCAAGATCCCTAGTGGCGTCGAAAAACGCTACAGTATCTATACAATACGGAATTAATTAATCAGCTATGCAAAAATAAAATACAATGCCAAATGTCTACTCTGACTCACTGTAAATTACATTAGCTTTAAATAAATAAATAAATAACAGGCTAACTACTTAGCATGGTGACTAGCTGATGTGCTAATCTGCTACGAAAGGGCAGCATTACAGCTTCATCAAACATAGCTATATTCAAAACAAAATTCAAAGTAAACACATTAAATTATTAGATTATATATATATATATTTATAGAGAGAGAGAGAGAGAGAGAGAGAACAATAATATAATATAATATATATTTTAAATATTAGAATTTTAAGAATTATTCTGTGGCAGAGAAATTTTATGATTATTTGAGTGATTCCACATTTGTGGCTTCATGTTGCTCTGGGGAAAAAAGCATGCTAAAAGATCTTACAACATGCCATGATCTAAAGAAATTTAAGAACAGATGAGAAACAAAGTAACTGACATGTATTAGTTTTGAAGGGTTACAAAAGCCATTTCTAAGGCTTTGGGACTCCAGCAAACCATGGTTAGAGTAATTATCCACAAATGGAGAAAACATGGAACAGTGGTAAACCTACAAAAGGCAAAAGCTACTGCTGATCATAAAGAACACAAAAGCTCGCCTCACATTTCGAAAAAGTCTTGATTATCCCCAAGACTTTTGGGCAAATTTTCTGTGGACTAATGAGACAAAAGCTGAACTTTTTGGAAGGTGTGCATTACATTACATCTGGTGTAAAACAAACACAGCATTTCATCAAAAGAACATCATACTAACAGTCAAACATGGTGGTGGTTATGTGATAGTCTGGAGCTGCATTTCAGCCTCAGGTCTGGGACAACTTGTAATAATTAATTTTGGAGTGGCGTAGTCTAAGTCCGGACTTAAACCCAATTGAGATCCTTAAAGAGCCCATTCATGCTCAAAAACTCAAAGAATTAAAACAATTCTGCAAAGATGAGTGGGCCAAAATTCTTCCACAGTGATGTTAAAGACTAATTGGCAGTTATTGCAAACAGTTGTTGCTGCCAAGGGTGAAACATTCAGTGATTAAGTTAACAGGCGATTACTTTTTGACATAAGGCCAGGCAGGTTTGGACAGCTTTTTTCTCTTAATTAATGAAATCATAATTTTAAAACTGCATTTTATATTTACTCAGATTATCTTTGGTAGTCTAAAAAATGTTTGATGGTCTGAATCATTTAAGTGTGACAAATATGATTTTAAAAAAATCAAATACTTTTTCATGGCACTGTACTGTATGTGTTGAAAATGTGAAATCCTTTATCATCATTTTACATACAAGCTGTTGGAATAAAAATGGCACTCCACTGTTATCTACAAAAGCTTTAGAGCATTAAACCAGCAGTAGTTTAATAGCAGCAATAGTAGTATTAGTACAGTATTAATATTAGTAGCAGTAGAAGTAGTGGTCATAGTAGTACCTGAGACTGGGCATGTAGCATTAGCAGGAGCTCCTCTGTATCTCCTGTTGTCATGTTGGACGTTTGGCATGGGACTTTGGCTAGTTCCTCTTTGCATGTGGTGGTTCTATTTTTACAAAGCCAGTCCACAACGGCCTGCTCATTCATACCACTCACTGCACACTCGTAGAACACGCCATTCAGCAGCGCAAAGCTCAGCCACATGATCGGTGCAACAAGCGCTCCAACAATAACACTGACAAGCACGTGTAAGCAGCCCACGCACTTGTGTCTAAAACAGCAAAAATAAACTCAAAATAAGATAACAGTACATTTCCAATGGGGGAAAAACTAGCTATGAAGGAAGGGGGAATATAGTTTTTGTAAAACAATCAATAACATGATGGTAAACACTAATCAGAAGTTGATTATTTCCAAATGACAGCATGTGAAAGGTATTGTGTAATGAACTCTGAATATTTTCAATATATAGTCTTCTTCACATTCTAGACAAGACCATGACTACCACCTTAACTTACCACCTACATATTCTACATTTATTCTACATATGTCTTTATTCTCCATAGTTTAGTAAAAAGCTCACTAAATATTAACCCATAACCTCAGTGTGTGTGATTGTCTATGTTTTCTTTGTTATAATTGGAGGAATGTGTCATAATGGTTCGGATTGGCACTGTGTCCAGGGTGTACCCCACCATGTGCCCAAAATCTCCTGAGCTAGGCTCCAGGTACCTTGCAACCCTGCGAGTCCACATCTGCTCCATGCAGACTCTCCACTGGTATGCCACAAGGCTCAGTACTTGGTCCTCTTCTGTTCTCCCTCTATACCCAATCTCTTAGCGAGGTCGTATCCACACTCAACTCAATTTTCTCCCTTCCTCCTTCAGACTCTCAGGTTTCAGCCCCAATCTCAGCATGTCAGGCAGACATTTCATGCTAGATTTCAGCTCATCAGCGGAAACTTAATCTCAGTAAAACTGAGCTGCTGTTCATTCCAGGTGATTCATCCTCCTGTCAGGATTTTATTGTCTTCCTGGACAACAATCAGATCATTTGGGGTACCTCTGGGCAATCAACTGTTTTTTTCCCCATACTTGCCCTGCCAACCACACAGACCATTTAGGGGCTTGTTCAATCCCTTGTTATTTCAAGACTAAACTACTGCAACTTACTCCTGGCAGGTCTGCCTCTGTGCATCATTCATCCTCTGCAGCTGATCCAGAATGCAGCTGCATGGCTTGTTTTCAACCTTCTTAAATTTTCCCACACCATCCCAATTCTTCGCTCTCTCCACTGGCTTCTCAAAGCTCTAATAACTGTGAACTGGACCATGTTCTATGGGAAGCCAAACACATCAAAAGTGGGACAAAACCGCAGCACCTGATTGAGCCGCTCTGGGCGGGCCAAATATTCCTCTGTATCTCCTGTTGTCATGTTGGACGTTTGGCATGGGACTTTGGCTAGTTCCTCTTTGCATGTGGTGGTTCTATTTTTACAAAGCCAGTCCACAACGGCCTGCTCATTCATACCACTCACTGCACACTCGTAGAACACGCCATTCAGCACAGTGTCCCAATGGACAGCGCAGCGCGACAATCTGGATAGTGTAGAGATGATCTGGTTTATTTGATCTGGTTTATTTGCACAGCCGAGTCACTGACAATCTTTTAGCAACGACTAAAGACATATGTTTCTTAAGTATTTGGGTTAACCAAAAAAAAAAACCCCTTCCCAACAGTGTTTGACAGATGGTACTTTTTAAATAACGTAACGTATAATTAGTAATCTAGTACCCCAGTTTAAGGATTTATCCAATGACAGAAACTTCAAAGCACTTTTGTAAGTCGCTCTGGATAAGAGCATCTGCCAAATGCCTAAATAATGTAAATATAAACCTGAATGTACAGAATAACCAGGTTATCCCAATAATGGATGTTTTCTTAATGGCACAGGAAACAAAATATTAGTGTGTGAGATGTGTAGCTCACAGTCGACTCACAGTGAGTTCCTACTAAGTCACTTCATTTTAGTGCCCAGTAAGCATGTTGTAATGTTTAAACACACATGCATAAACACATGCATAAAAGGGTACAACTATATTATTATAATTGCATAAAGTCAATAGTGGACAGTCAGAAACATAGTATATGTATTACCTTTGTATTAATTTTTGACATTTTATCCTGGTTACTTGATGAATGAAAGGCTGTGATAGTGATATTACAGGAACTGAAAGCATCCCATTGTGGATGTACTGTATCATGTCCAAAACAGTCATTGTGATCCATTGAGATAAAGCAGACAAATGTATGAACACACTATGGTATTACAGTGGTAATGTTCACTTTTACCTAAAGTTCCCTTCATGCATCAGTAGAGCATCTATCTACCTATACGTTAAGGCCACCTGGACGCCTGACTGTCAGGCATGCACTACCGCTCAAAAGTTTGGGATCACTTGCAAATTTCTTTGTTTTTGTTTAGTGATTTATTTTCTACATTTTACAACAATACTGGGGATTTCAAAACTATAAAATAACACATATGGAATGAGGTAATTATGTAACAACAACAGTCAGTTATTATTTTAAGACATGGAGGTCAGCCTTTCTGGAACAGTTCTTGCAAGAACAGTATTGTCAAGTGCATTTGCAAAACCCATCAAGCACCATAATGAAACTGGCTCTCATGAAAACCTTCCCAGGAAAGCAAGACCAAAACTTACCTCTGCTGCAGAGGAGAAGTTCATTTAGAGTTATCAGCCTGAAAAAATCACCAATTAACAAACAGCACCTTGGATTAAAGCTGTTATGAAGGCTTTACAGATCATGAGTAGCAGATACATTTCAACATTAACTGTTCAAAGGAGATTATTGGTCCCTGTATTTTGGACCCCTTCAGCATTCCTATACAATGTAAAAAGAAATAAAACTCAGGAACGACAGTGGAGTTAGAAAGTGATCCCAAACTTTTGAGCCATATTGGATATGTGCATGCTGAACATCCAACTCAGGATTTAGTCTTCCTGTAATGTTGGGGAGGAGGTCTGGCATGCAGGTAGTCTTCCAGTTCATCCAGTCTTCAAAGTGTTCAGCTTGAGCTCAGGTCTCTGTGCAGGAAGAGTTCTTGCACTATAGCCTTGCCTCTGTATGTTACTTAGTGACATGTTAGAACAGGTTTCAGTGAAGAGAAATATTAATGCCAAAGGGTAGAAAGACCCCTTATACAATTGTTTTTCTTTAAATCTGTAAGGATCTCCTTACCTGTTAGGACAGAGTTTTCTGGGGTTGAGACAGCAGCCCGTGTAGAGGCGCCAAAGACGCGTACTCAAGAAAAGGGCAACAATGAAGAATACAAACGCAGGTCCGAGCAGGAATGAGAGCCCGTAAGCCATGTTCTGTTTTAGAGTGCACGGACACTGGAAGGATAAGAAGGTAAAGATCTGCTGTCCACCAATGGTCGCGATGGCCATAGCACCATACCCGATTGTGGTCTTCTGGTTGGTGAAGAAGCGCAAAACTGCGTTGAGGGAGTCCATTGTGGATTTCAGAGGTGCCGGGATCAGTCAAAAGGAGATCCAAAATTCCTGAAAGAGGAATGTAACTTTTAAAACAGAGTGCAATAATGCAACTCTGTGGCTGGAAAACCCTTGACTTCCTGACCAGAGATGAGCGACGCTGATCGTAGTGTGCTCTGTATTTGTTTGCTGTCTTTCTTTTTCTCTCAAAATCTCCTCCCTGAATCGCTCTCTCTCTAATTCCTTGATCATTATTCAGCCTCAAGCAAACCAGCTCATCTGGTTTTGCACAACTGTCAGCAAGAACAAAACATATTTACCTGCACGGTTGCAGAGATGATATTTGGGTATTGCACTGCTCCTGTGTTTGCATGTGTTTGAGTGAAACATTCAGACTCTAGATGGCACAAGCCTGTGCATTTCAGAACTTTGAGTTTTAGACTAGAAATGAAGAACAAGGGCAGATAGAAGACCACACTTAGTTGTGACAGCGTCTTAACTAGTGATTTTTTTTTTTATCAAGTGCAACCTCATGCTACTAAAGTGATTCCCCACAACACTGAAGTGTACAGTATATCTAACAAAGATAGAATGACATGTACAACATTCTAGAATCACTTCTCCATGCAGAACATGTTACAATTATGCATTA
Source organism: Clariallabes teugelsi (assembly GCA_030014215.1). Classification (NCBI taxonomy): domain Eukaryota; kingdom Metazoa; phylum Chordata; class Actinopteri; order Siluriformes; family Clariidae; genus Clariallabes; species Clariallabes teugelsi. Next base: position 5,646,561 of record JAQMYG010000018.1, read on the forward strand.
AATAGATACTGAGCTGTCAGTTGTTCAAATCAGGATGATGATGAGCAATCTGGTAAATGGTGGTATTTAGTCTTCGTGAAACTTCACTAGACTCATAACTCAATTTAGCCTTCATGATACATAAATAGATATGAATTTAGTTTATTGTGTATATGTGTAACTTCAGATTTCCAGCATAATTTCCATTAAATGTGTAAAAATCTAGGTGTATTTCTTTACTCATGGACAAAATAAACATTGCACATATACATTTATTACAAACTTTATTTTCTGTCAAATAAATAAGAATTTTCCATCAGGACCAGAAAATTCCAATTGAGAGGTTGTGGAAATTCTGATGTCGGCAGCATAAAGTTGTTCAACAAAGTCGGTATTGACTGAATGAGATTGTTATCGATCATAGCTTGACAATACAGGCAGCATTTCTTGTAAAATGTAAAAAGTGAAACCAGTTGTTCGGAATACAACTTTATACAAAGAGGGTACAACATTTGTTTTTTGGCCAGACAGAATGGGAAATATGCCAAAAACATTAAAAGGATGCAGTGATGTGGCCTAAAACAAAGCAGGGGTTTTTAATTTTCATATAGAAGCACATCCTGGGGAGTTTTATTTCTAACACAGTAAATTTGCTGTAAGTTACAATTGATTGTTAATTGGAGAACAACAAACCATATGCATTCAGTAAGTATATTATTTCTAGTAAAACTCAATTTTGGTCCATTTTAACCATGTCTATCTAGTATTGCATGCTAAATGGAAATTTTATTTTCTTAGTATAGAGCAAACTGACATTTTACCAAACATATTAAACATAAGAATTTGGACCTAAACCAGAGATTTATAAAATATGCTTATCTTTAATTATACAACAGTTGGAATCTGATTTGATGAGAGGCAACTACATGCTTCACGTCAGAGGTGGTCTAACAATCATTAAGAATGACAATAACTGTCAGTCGCCAGCGTGGATGAAATTAGGTCGGAACAGGCCACAGTACCGAGGAGGGAGCCCCTGCCGGCCAAAAGCCACATTCAAAACCAGTCACACAAGCACTTTCAGCTAAATGACAACATTATGTCATCTTAAACAACACTTTGTTTCCTTAGTAATCCTGTAAGTCGTTCCAAATTGACTCAGAACGATCCTTGCTGTTTTGTTTTGACTAACATGAGCTACAAAGCTAACTAGAAAACACAAAGCTGAATCCCAAATCCCTCTCTATCCCTTTATCAAGGGCACTACTTGGTGTGTTGAACTCAGGCTGCACCCTCGTGCCTATGACATAACAGCCATGGTGTTAAGTACTCTGTCTCTTAAGTTATTCACTTTAAAATAAGGGCTTAAAAATAAGGTAATGCTACTATTTCTTTTAACAAGAGAGTTTTAAGTCCAGCACTTTCTGATAGTTGATACTGTCCTGTGTAGACAGTGTGTGTTTTTTACTTGAGTGCAATAAAATATTTTGGTTGAAAAAGTAAGAACCATTGGAGAAAATGAATTCTCATGGAGAAAAAAGTGTGATTGACATTTTGGCAAGGATAGTGCAGCCCTAAAGCAAGGCAAAGTTCTGGGTACTGAGAAGGTCTCTCACTCAGATGGGGAGGGAGGTGGCTAAGTGGACATCAACACAGGTCTTATCACTGGACGTCTGACTGCAGGTTGTGATGGTGGTGGTGGGGTTTTTTTTTGGAGCAGGAAAAAAGCACATCTCTAACTTTATACACACTACAAAATTCCACCAAGTAAACCACAAATCATTTTTATATAACGTGAATATATACTATACTGTATAGTTATGCAGGCGCATTTATTCTTTGGTTTCGTGTAAACTTCTTAAGAATAATATACAGTAGAACCAGTCTACACAACAACAACAATGAGGTGAAATGGTTCAGTCTTTCCTCTTAATTCCATACATCCATCCAACTAGGATCTCTTACAGTATGTCCAGCTAGGCTACAATGGTGATTACCGTTGTATTTATTCCCATTTTTCAACTGTGGTAGGATCAACATTCACATACGCACTATGGGACATCTGGGAACGCCAATTAGTCTAATCTGCATGTCTTTGAGCTGTGAGAGGGAATCAGAGAACCCTGAGGAAACCCACCAAACACGGGGAGAACATGCAAACTCCACATGCACATAGACCCCTAAGGAGGGAACCAAACTAGACCATGGTGGTGCCAAGGGACAGTGCTAACCACTAAGTACCTTATGTTCATTTAAAAAAACTAAACAAATAAGGTTAAGCTATTATGAACCCAAGAAAATAAGAAAAAGGCAAAGGCAAAAATTAATGTACATTAAGGTTGATGTCTGTTAAAGGCTCTGTTCCCCATATGTTCCCCTCAGTAGCATTTCCTCCGGAGTGAAGTCACGATTAGGATCCTCCACATATCTCTGTAGCGTGCTGTAACACTGTGTGCCACGGTTAAATGAGTATGCGGCGGAGATCTGCTCCCAGGCTGTGTGCTTTGGAAAAGGAAATGCCTCGGGGTCTTTGTTCTCAAAGAAGCTCTTGAGGTTCCTCTCGGCCAGCCGGGTGGCGTACTCGTCTGCGAAGGCTTCAAACTTCTCACTCTCTTTCTGCCTGTACACTTTAAAGAAAGTGAGCTGCAGGTAGCTCACTCGAGAGCAGCAGTTTTTGTAACATGTGCCAATCAGAGCAGCCAAAGCAGAGCTCATGATCAGGACCCAGCCGAGGATCTAAGAAAAAGACATTGTTTATTACTTATTCATTAATATGGAATGAATTGACCACAAATACAGACAATACAGAAGTTAATTATTTGTCTCTAATAGCAGCAGGTCATAGTAGTACTTGAGACTGGGCGTGTAGCATTAGCAGGAGCTCCGCTGTCTCTGCTGCTGACATGCTGGACGTCTGACATGGGACTTTGGCGAGCTCGTTCTTGCATGCGGTGGTCATGTTTTTACAAAACCAGTCCACAACTGCATCCTCGTTCAAACCGCTCACCGCACACTCGTAGAACATGCCGTTCAGCAACGCGAAGCTCAGCCACATGATCGGTGCCACGAGCGCTCCAACAATTACACTAAAAAGCACATATATACAGCCTGTGCAGTTCCACCTATAACAGCAAAAATAATCTCACAATAAAATAACAGTGGAAAAAGTGGGTACAATTATTATTGCATGCTGTACAATAAAGGAATAAAATGCAAGGGGTGGAATACAGTAATTGGAAAACAATCAATAACAAGATGGTAAGCACTAAACAGAAGTTGATTACAGTAAGTCCCCAACATACAAACAAGTTCCGTTACAAGCATTTATAATTTTGTAAGTCCCAACAAGCATTGTCTAGGATACTAACACAATTGGCTATACACAGTATAAAACTAACATATTTCATGATCTTGTCCTTGTTCTTTAGAATCGTGGCTATGGTTCAACGATTTATTTTAAAAGAACAAGCCAATTTCTGCCATCTTGTCTTGTATTCTCTGAATTTTTTTCACTTTTGTCTCCATTGTTATTGCTTGGCTCCTTGTAGCAGTCTCATCTTCATGGCCAGACAAGTGCTCTCACTTCCATGATTAAACGAGCGCGAGTACATGTTCGTGTATATTTACTTTGGGGACTTACTGTATTTCCAAATTACAGCATGTGGACGTAATTATGTAATGTATTCTGAATATTGTCAACATTTAGTCTTCTACAAGTGCTTGACAAGACCATGACTAGCACCTTCTATTCATTTATGCTACACAGTTTAGTAAAAGGGCAGCACGGTGGTGTAGTGGTTAGCACTGTCGCCTTGCACCTCCAGGGTCCGGGTTCAATTCCCAGCCAGGTTTGATTCCCGTCTCTGTGTGCATGGAGTTTGCATGTTCTCTCCGTGCTTGGTGGGTTTCCTCCGGGTTCCTCCCACAGTCCAAAGATATGCAGGTTAGGCTAATTGGCATTCCCAAATTGCCTGTACTGTGTGAATGAGTGTGTTAGTGTGTGTGTGCCCTGTGATGGATTGGCACCCTGTCCAGGGTGTACCCTGCCTCATGCCCTAAGCCTCCTGGGATAGGCTCCAGGTCCCCGCGACCCTGAATACAGGATAAAGCGGTTAGAAGATGAGGGAGTTTAGTAAAAGCTCACAAAATGTTAACCCATGACCACTCGATGTGTTAGATCGTCTATGTTGTGGCTTTTTCTTTGTGATAATTAAGTTACATGGTGTAGGTTTCTTATTTTATTGTTAGGTTTTTTTAATGCATTATCTTTTTGATAATTCCTATCATAGTGGCCACTGTACAAGTCTGATGACCTGAATGTACTGAATGACCAGGGCACCTTAAAAAGTGATTAGTGACCAAGTAACATGTTTAAGCACTTGTACATAAACAGATACATAAAAGGGTATAACTGTAGTATTATATAGCTGCATAAAGTTGAGAGAGGAAAGTCGGAAACACAGTATGTGTTTTATCTTTGTACTAATTTTTTATATTTCACCCTAGTTACTTTATTAATGAGAAGCAGTGCTGGTTATGTTTCAGAAACTGAGAGCACTCCATTGTGGATGTATAATGCCCAAAAGTCGTAATTCATTTAAATAAAGGAGACCAATTTCGGAACGCCCTATATTGGTATTACTTACTGAATATTTATTATTAGTATTTTTTTGTACAGGTAAAGTTCTTTACACTCCAGCTGTGGATAGGACTATGTGACACGTTGGAACAAGTTTAGGGCTTTTGGTTCCATTGAAGGGAAATAATACTGCCACACAACACAAAGATCCCTTGTCCAATTGTTTGCTTTCAAATTTGTGCTAATCATTCCCTTTATTTCAGTTATTTTGAAACATACGTAGGCTGATGATTCTTTTCTTTTGTGCATGTATCTTACCTGTGAGGACAGAGTTTCTTGGGGTTCAGACAGCAACCTGTGTAGAGGCGCCAAAGACGAGTACTCAGGAAAATGCCAACAATGAAGAGCACGAACGCGGGTCCGAGCAGGTACGAGAGCCCGTAAGCCATGTTCTGCTTTAAAGTACATGGACACTGGAAGGATAAAAGAGTGAAGATCTTCTGTCCACCGATGGTCGCGATGGCCATGGCACCGTACCCGATTGTGGTCTTCTGGTTGGTGAAGAAGCGCAACATAGCGTTGAAGGACTCCATCGTGGGTTTCAGAGATGCAGGGATCATTCAGGAAGAGATCCAAATTCCTGAAAGAGGAATGTAACTTTGTGGTTCTGTGACTGGAAAACCCTTGACTTTCTGACTACAGATGAACAACGCTGTTCGTGGTGTGCTCTGTTTATGTTTTTCTTTTCCTTTCTTTTTCTACTAAAATCTCCTCCCTGAATTTCTCTCTCTCTCTCTCTCTCTCTCTCTCTCTAACTCCTCCCTGATTGTTATTCCTCCTCAGGCAAACCGGCTCATCTGGTTTCTCACTTCCTTTCAGCCAGCACAAAGCTGGCTGAATCTGAGCATTGCACTGCTCACGTGTTTGCATGTGTTTGAGTGAATCATTCAGACTTCAGATGGCACAAGCCTTAAAGAGTGCAACCTCAAGCTTCTAAAGTGAGGCCCTACAACATAGGTGTCTACAGTATATCAAACTAAGATAGAGTGACTTGTTCAACATTCTAGAATCGATCCTCCATGTAGAACATTTTATATTTAAATCAGTATGTATTTACTGCAATACATACTGATTGTTCAAATCATGATGTTTGTCACCTACAGCCAAGTTGTAACCTTATGGCAGAGGCAACCTGGTAAAAGGTGGTATGTATGATGATATCAGTTGACATGAAACTTTTCTAGACTCACAACTCAATTTAGCATTCACGATAAGGAGCTAGATATGAATTTAAAACATCATTTATATATGTTATTTCTAATTTACAGCATTTCACTTATGGCTAAACACATGGTACTTAACTTTAATGGTGCTTAAACAAGTGTGTCACCTAGGTGATAAAGTGAATTTTTAGATATAAAAAAATTTCATAATACTTAATGCTTCTTATCGCTCAATCCATGCTTCCTTTTTTTTGTAAACATGCATACACATTCATATTTTTATCAGATGCAAAAAAAAAAAAAAAAACATATTTGCTAAGTACAATTTCATGCCCTTTTATGTAGTGTCCATAACTTTTTTTAATTCAAATCTTTTAATAATCTCAATTGACATTCAGATGAAACTTGGCCGCTTTCACATGAAAAGACATAAACCTGAAAAAGTGTATTATTCCAAAATGTAAAAAATTCTTTACAACATTTTGCAACATGAATTTGACATGGTTACATACTGTACACTACAGTTTTTTTTTTTTTTTTTTATTAATTTTTTAAGGATTATTTTAATCAACAATTTTAAGAAGCTTACACCAATTTTAGTATTAATGCACAAAGAAATATGAATATATACGTAGAAAAATTTTTTTTATTATTATTGTTTGAAGTGAGACAGTATAACGCTGAAAAATGGCCATTGTTGGGGCACATATAAAATCATCTTTCCAGAACAGCTGAAGATTGGTCACTTTCATATTGCATAAACTTCAGAAGTAAGTTTTTTGGCAAACACATTCCGTCTTTGCTCCTGAAAGCATCCTTTAACCAACATGAGGTAGGTGTATTTCTAGACTTATGAATAAAATAAACATTGCACATATATATTTATTACAAACTTTATTTATGTCAAATAAGAAAGTATGATTTCCTACAAAAATCTGTGAACCCATTAGCACCAAAAATTTAAAAAATCCAGCTTCAGAAATTATGAAAAGTTTGAGGTTGACACCATAAAGTTGTTCAGCAAAGTCAGAATGGAGTGAATGAGCCTTTGTTTTCGAACACAGCTTGACAACACAGGCATTTCTAGTTCTGAAGTTGGAAGTGACCAATCTTGTTTCCCTAAAAATTAATATTTTGACATATGTCAATGCCTGTGGTTTACTGATCGGAAGGTCGGGGGTTCGTGCCCCAGCACCGCCAAGTTGCCACTGGTGATCTTATGAGCAAGGCTCTTAACCCTATCTGTTCCAGGGGCGCTGTAAGCTGGCTGACCCTGCACTCTGACCCCCGTTTCCTAATTGGGATATGCGGGAAAAAAATGTAAGCATTTCACTGCATATCGTACTGTGTATGACTGTGTATGTGACTAATACAATTTGAAACTAAAATTGGTGTAAGTTTTTAGAAGCATTTTGAAAAAAAATTAAAAAGCAAAAAATCTGTAGTGTCCATAACCATGTCAAATTTATGTTGCAATATCTTAAGAATTAGAATACTACAATTTTTCAGGTTTATATCTTTTCATGTGAAATCTATGGATTATATCTTTTCATGTGAAATTTGTCCACGTTTCATCTGAATGACAATTAAAATCATTGAACGATTTGAATTTTTTTTTAAAGTTACGGACACTACATTAAAGGGCATGAAATTGTACTTAGCAAATGTGTTTCTTTTTATCCGATAAAAATATAAATGTGTATGCATATTTCCAAAAAAATAAGTATGTATCGAGAGAAGTGTAATGAAAAATTAAGTATTATGAAAAATTGTGTTATATATGAACCTATCTAAAAGTTCACTTTTTAGCACCAATACCATGTTTTGGCAGAGCGCATCTTGAAAAAGTCATGAAAAAGTACATTTTCTTTCAGAATTTAATTTAAAAAGTGAAACTCATATTCTAAATTCATAACATGTAACATAAAAAAATTTAAGCCCTTTTTGTTTTCATTTCAATAATTACACCTTACAAGTCATGAAAATCAAAAATACAGTATCTCAAAATATTAGAATATTTCCTAATATCAATGAAAAAATAAAACAAAATAAAATTCATGTTCATTTATGCACTCAGTGCTTTGTTGGGACTCCTTTATCATGAATCACTGCATCTGCATATAATGGAGCTGGTCAGGTTGCTTTGATAGCAGCATTCAGCTCGTCTGTATTATTGAGTTGGGTGTTTCTCACCTGTTTCTCTTGACAAAACTCCATGGACACTTAAGCACAGCAATATTATTGTCAGCAAACCATTTAATGATAGTTTTGGCACTGGTGGCAGGTGCTAAGTCATGCTGGAAAAAGAAATTCACATCTCCATAAAGCTTGTCAGCTTTTCTATCGTTTGTTTGCGCGTCACATTTTTCATGTCACTGTGTGGGTTAGTTAATCTTGTTGGCGCCCAGATTCTAATTTGTAAGCTGACTGACTGGAAAGGTCTTTCACTCAGAAGTACGAGATGAGGAGGGATGTGGACATCAGATCAGGTCTCCCCACTGGAAGCCCAACTGCAGTAGGAACAGGGAAAAAGCACCACACCTAACTCTAACTTTGTACAGCAATGCAATCGGTAAAATCAGTCACACTACAAAATGCTACCGAATAAACCACAGATGATTCATAATACTGTGATTATATACTGTACTATATAGTTTTGCAGGTATTTTTCACTCTACACATACCCCCAATAAATCCCCATTTATTTCCACATCAAATGAAAATAAATAAATAAAGTCAAAGCCACTAGGTTAGAAAAAAAGGTGATAGAATAAACAAAAAAACAAACAAAAAATGAAGGTATATGCAGCTATGTCATCGCTTTACAAGTATAATATAATGAGGCTCTTGGAACACTTATTTTGTTAAGGGAAAAGGTTCCACTCAGGGTGCCATATACTACATTTGATATAATTCTTACTAGCCAGTAAACCGAACACCCAAGGAAAATGTAAGTTGAACATTCATTAATATGAAATAAATTGACCAGCTATGCAAAAATACAGCAATGTCTACTCTCACTCCATCCATCTATCCATTCATCTAGGAACTTCTGTGGCCCAACTAGGGACCATGGAGGCCAATGGGGACCATTGTATTTATTCCCATTTTTACAACCATTGTAGGATCTCTCGTCAACATTCACACGCTACGGGCAATTTGGGAATGCCAACTAAACTAATTAAAAACTGATACCTATTCAAGGGTCTGTTCCCTTTCTAATGGCATTTCCTCCGGCGTGTAGTCACGATTAGGACTCTCCACAAATCTCTGCAGCGTGCTATAATACTGCTCGCCACGTTTATACGTGTACATGGAGGAGATCTGCTCCCAGGCTGTGTGCTTTGGAAAAGGAAACGCCTCGGGGTCTTTGTTCTCGAAGAAGCTCTTGAGGTTCCTCTCGGCCAGCCGGGTGGCGTACTCGTCTACGAAGGCTTCAAAATTCTCGCTCTCTTTCTGCTGGTACACTTTAAAGAAAGTGAGCTGCAGGTAGCTCACTCGAGAGCAGCAGTTTTTGTAGCATGTGCCAATCATAGCAGCCAAAGCAGAGATCATGATCAGGGCCCAGCCAAGGATCTAAGAAAAAGAAGATTTATAAATTATTTATTACTTATTTATTAATATGAAATGAATTGACCTGCTATGCAAAAATACAGAAGTGTCTACTCTCACTCCAACCATCCATTCATCTAGGAACTTCTGTAGCCCAACTAGGGACCATGTAGGCCAATGGGGACCATTGTATTTATTCCCATTTTTACAACCGTGGTAGGACCTCTCGTCAACATTCACGGGCAATTTGGGAACGCCAACTAAACTAATCTGCACGCTCTGCAATATGGGAGGACACTCACCAAGCATGGGGAGAACATGCAAACTCCATGCACACAAATTCCGAGGCGAGGTGGGAATCGAACACAGACCCAGTAGTAGTAGTGGTCAAAGTAGTACCTGAGACTGGGCGTGTAGCATTAGCAGGAGCTCCTCTGTGTCTGCTGCTGACATGTTGGACGTTTGACACGGGACTTTGGCGAGCTCATCCTTGCACGTGGTGTTCCTGTTTTTACAAAACCAGTCTACAACCACCTGCTCATTCATACCGCTCACCGCACACTCGTAGAACACGCCGTTCAGCAACGCAATGCTCAGCCACATGATCGGTGCCACGAGCGATCCGACAAGAACACTAATAAGCACGTACAAGCAGCCTGCGCAGTTCCACCTGTAACAGCAAAAATAAACTTACAATAAAAACACTATAACCTGGGGGGGAAATCACACTTTATGTGCAGTATGTACATTAATTAAGGAATCAATCAAAGCAATCAGTAATCAAAAGTTGATTATTTGCAAATGACAGCATGCGGACAAAATGATGCAATGAATTGTGAATATTTTCAATATTTAATCTTCTACACATACCGTACAAGAGTACGGCTACCACCTCCTACATATTGTACTCTATCTCAGTATTACAGTGATAATGTTTGCAATCAGGTTTGCAAACCTGACCCAATTTCCCATGTACCTGTAAGGATCTCCTTACCTGTGAGGACACAGTTTTCTGGGGTTGAGACAACAGCCCGTGTAGAGGCGCCAAAGGCGCGTGCTCAGGAAAAGGCAGAGAATAAAGAGCACGAGCGCCGGTCCGAACAGGTACAAGAGCCCGTAAGCCAGGTTTTGCTTTACAGTACACGGACACTGGAAGGATAAGAGCGTGAACATCCTCTCTCCGCTGAAGGTCGCGACGGCCATAGCACCATACCCGATTTTTGTTTTCTGGTTGGTGAAGAAGCTGAAAACAGCGTTGAGGGAATCCATCGTAGGTTTCAGAGCCGCGGGGATCATTAAGGAGGAGATCCGAATACCTGAAAAAGGAACATGATATTTGAAAAAGAATGCTCTAATGCAAATCTGTGGCTGGAAATCTGGCCCAAACTTCCTGACTAGAGATGCACACACTTATGTTTTGTTTCTTTCCTTCCCTTTGTTTTCCCTATAAAATCTCCTCCCATATTCTCAACCATCCCTGATCCTCCAGGAGACTGGCTCATCTTTTGCATTGGCCCATGCATTGGCAATGCCTAATAAGATGTACCATACTGTGGTGTCATTTACAGTATGACCCTCGACTTTGGTTAATTATAATTTTATCAACAGTACGGCAAAAACAAAAAGTTTCGGTAGACGTCTGGGTGTGCACTTGCCGCATACAGTACATTTGCGTCAAGGGTGCGGTTACTAAGCTGAGTCTGGGAATTGTGCTGCTGTGAAAATAAAAAAACAAGTCAATGCATATTAAAAATCTTTGACTAAAGATATCAAGCCTGGGATCATGAGGGGCGCAAGAATCCAGCTGCAGACATGCAAGTAGTCAGAAATTAAGACAAGCAGAGATGGAAAAGAAAACCTACTGCATTTCGAAGTTAACCTTGAGGGCCAACTCAGTTTGGTTGGTTGGCTTGAAAGTTCAATTAGCAAAATTATAGTTCAGATAGCAAATCATTAGTTTTTATTTTTTCAACATTATTAACTTTTAAGTAGTATTTTTTTTTCCGACCATGGTTGTTGCAAAAAAGTAAGCTATGCTGCAAGGCTTCCTTAAACCCAAAGTGTGAAATGACCAGTTACAGCTTGTCTAGTCTAGTAATTACATGTGGATTCACGATGGTGTCATATAAAAGTATAAAGACCTACCTTTCTGACAAGCACTTATTTACACCTAATCGCCGATCTATTAGTTCTAGCACAAAGATGTCACGGAAGGACGCTGCAAACAACGATGTTAACTTGATGGGTTCGACCAAACGTATGTAAATGTTACACAAATTTCATTCCTAGATACTGTAGGAGTGTATCAGGTGGGGCAGGAATGTTGGGGTTTTTAAACACCCTAGTGTCCTTTTTTACAGCGATATATCACACACACAATGGCATGCGAAAGTTTAGGCACCCCTGGTCAGAACAGTTAATCAAGTGGAAGATGAAATGATCTCCAAAAGGCATAAAGTTAAACATGAAACCCTCTTTTGCAATATTTTAAGTAATATTAGTATATTGTTTTTGTTTTCCACAATTTTACAGAAAAAAAGGGAAAGCAGCACCCTGAAAAAGAATGGGAACCCCAGGAGATTTGAGCTCTCAGATAACTTTGACCAAGGTATCAAACCTTAATTAGCGTGTTAGTGTCATGGCTGGTTCACAGTCATCGTTAGGAAAAGCCAGGTGATGCAAATTTCCAAGCTTTCTAAATACCCAGACTCAGCAGCCATGGATTCCTTTAAGAACTTGCCTAGCACTCTGAAAAAGTCATTGACACCCACAAAGCAGAAGAAGGCTATGAGAAGATAGCAAAGTGTTTTCAGGTTCCTCAGTTCGAAATGTAATTAAGAAATGTCAGTTAACAGGAACAGTGGAGGTCAAGATGAGTTCTGGAGACCAAGAAAAATATCAGAGAGAACTACTCGTAGGATTGCTAGAAAAGCAAGTCCAGATTTGGCAGCCACCTGCACACATATGGCCTTCATGGAGGAGTCATTAGAAGTGATTTTATTTAAAATCTAAAAGAGATGAATCATCTGTAACTTTATGCCTTTTGTAGATCATTTCATCTACCACTTGCTTAACTGTTTACATTGACAAATTTTGACCAGAGGTGCCCAAATTTTTGCACACCACCGTATACAGTATACTATACTGCCAAAAGTTTTCGCTCGCCTGCATATGAACCTGATTAACATCCAATTCTTTATCCATAAGGTTTTATATGATGTTGGCCCACCCTTTGCAGCTGTAACAGCTTCAACTCTTCTGGGAAGGCTCTCCACAAAGATTAGGAGTGTGTTTATGGGAATGTTTAAAAATTCTTCCAGAAGCACATTTGTGAGATCAGACACTGATGTTGGACGAGAAGGCCTGGCTCACCAAACTCACTCATCCATGTCTTTATAGACCCTTCTTTGTCTACAAAGTTGGGAGTATGAAATTGTCCAAAATGTCTTGGTATGCTGAAGCATTAAGAGTTTCTTTCACTGGAAGTAAGCGGCCGAGCCCAGCTGATGAAAAACAACCCCACACCAGTCCCAAAATGACTGCGCACCAAAGCAGTGCACAAAGCAAGGACCATAAAGACCTTGATGATTCCGAGCCTTCTCGTCCAACATCAGTGTTTGATCTCACAAATGTGCTTATGGAAGAATGGTCAAAAATTCCCATAACACACTCCTAAACCTTGTGGAACGCCTTCCCAGATGAGTTGAAGCTGTTATAGCTGTAAATAGTGGGCCAACATCATATTAAACCCTATGGATTAAGAATTGGATGTTTATTAACGTCATATGCATGTGAAGGCAGACGAGCGAATACTTTT
>JAQMYG010000018.1:5736326-5764707 GCA_030014215.1 Clariallabes teugelsi
ATACCAGTAAGAGACGAGCACTAAGACCCAGCAGGGGAGACGATTACCCACAATTCCGCAGCGCAAGAGAGAAAAAAAACGTTGGCTCAGTTGTGATCATGTGACGCTCGGCGCATGCGTGATAAATGATACTCGGTGCTCGTAAACCAAGACAATGCTCGTTTTTCAAGTCAAAATTAATTAAAAAACTTTGCTCGTCTTGCGGAACACTCGCAAACCGCATTACTCGCAATCCGAGGTTTCACTGTATTAGGTTAGTTCTAATATAAACAAATATATAGTTATTAGTGAGGTTAGTTCAGGTGTGTTGGAGAATTCTGGGCAGTTCACAGGTATAGTGGTGTCTGTTAGTATATATTGGGTTGTCTTATGGTCTCATTTGGTTGTGTTGGGGTATAACTTGTGTTGGGGTTGTACTGAGGTTTGTGAGGGTGCATTGCAGTAAACTAGGATGAATTAAGTTTCATCGGGGTGTATTATGATATACAGGGTAACTTTAGGTTCTAGTACCTAATGAGGTTTTATTAAGATTTGCTCTGGTGTATTAAAAATAGACCAAGTGTGTATTCAGGTATATTAGTGTGGATTTGCATATATTGTGTTATCCTGATGTTTTTTGAGTGTCTTGGGATATACTGGGTTGTTTTATGGTTCACTGTGGTGTATTTGTTATATACTGAACTGTTTTAGGGTTAATTGCAGTGTATTAGGATATATTGGGTTGTTTTAGGGTTCACTGTGGGGTATTGGGGGTATACTAGTTTGTATTCTGTTCATTGGGGTGTACTGGGATATACTAAGTTGTATTAGAGTTCATTGGGGTACATTGGGCTATACTGGGTTGTTTTAGGTATCATTGGGGTGCATTGATATATATTAGTTTGTATTAGAATTCATTAGGTGTATTGGGATATACTGGGTTGACTGGGGTTCATTGGGGTGTATTGGCATATACTGTGTTAAACTGAGGTTTATTATGGTGTATTAGTATATAGTAGTTTGTAGTGGAGTTCATTGGTGTGTATTGGGATATACTGGGTTGTTTTAGTGTTCAATGGGGTGTATTGGAATATACTTGCCTACTAATGGGTTCACTGGGGTGTATTGGGACATAATAGCTTGTAATTAGACTACATTGGAGTATAGTGGGATATAATTGTTTGTATTAGAGTCCATTGGGGTGTATTGGGATATACTGGGTTGTATTGGTGTTCACTGGGTGTATTTTGATATAATGGGTTGTATTAGGGTGTATTGGTTGTACTGCGATATATTGGGGTATATCAGTATACTGGGTTGTACTGGGGTGTACTGGGATATACTGGGTTGTATTAGGGTTCATTGTAGTACATTAGAAAACACTGGCTTGTTAAGGTATAATCAACAATATTGGGGATTTCTGGTGCCTGTTGGGGTTTATAATCAAACAGGATTTACAGAGGTGTAGAAAGTTTGTAATCTGTTGGTATGAACTGTAAGATAGTATTAAAAATTATTTATTGTTTTAAATGTAACTAATATACTGAAACACATTTATTGCATACTGGAAAACGTTGAGGTATATCAGGGTGTACTAGCATATTATATTGAAGCCGCTGTGTTGTGAATAATTGATGTAGGCTATTTGGACTGCAGCCGGCACCACGCAACTCTCTCCTGCTGATCTACATGTGTTCACACAGCACGAAATCTCGCTGGCACAAATCCACTAGCACTTTCTTCTCGGTTTTTTTTTCCAGCTCCCTCTCTCCATGCATCCTACAGTATCTCTCTGAATCATGCCCACTGTCCATTCCACAATCTCTCCTGCAATTTCTCCCGCTAATCTTCCTCTTGCGGTGTGTAAAATCATCCATCTCTCTTTCTCTCACCATTTATCTCTGTCTGTTGCTTTGTATCGCTCTCAGAATGTACATTTTTCCCCCTGTCCAAAGCCAGCATGGGCTTTTTTTGTGTGTTCTGGTCTATTTTTTTGATTCGCAAATAATGATAAGGATAATGGTAACAAAAAGAAAGAAAGCTGAACAGAAAGGAGTCGAAAACATTATTTATTAATTTAGCTATATTAATGCATGCTGCTTAGTTTTAGAGAATTTTAGCGTTTCAGCATAGGGGACTGTCCTATTGTTATCAGGAAAGCCTTGAAATCTGTGTCCTTAAAGTATCTTAAGTGTGTTTCAGTGCTGAATCGTGTATCAAGTTTTTTTTCCCTCCCCAGTCAGCCACATATACAGTTAGTAGCCAGTTTAATAGGAACAGCTATACACAATCACATGCAAATCACATGGCAGCAAACAAACACCAGAAAAGATAAAAAAATATATTGATCTCAGTTATACCCTCCTTCCACTCAGTCGAATTTGCTACCGATCTTTCCTGACGTCTCCCAATTTGAAATTGGGTCCGAAGTCGCTGTGGTCGGTACCAATTCAGTAAATTTTGGCAAATTTTGACACAAGGCAATAAGGAAGTCTTAGCGACATGAGAACATTTCAATAGCGAGCAGTTAAGGAATTTAACGCTGTGATACTGAGTCCTAAAGAATTGATAAGGAAACCATACCGTCACTACCAACATGAAGTGAAATTACAATGATGCTATTACCAAAGTATTAAAGATGTGATAACGACCACATATTGTCCCTTTAACGAATTGACACCAACCGATAGACATTGGAGTTAAGGGACATATTTCAGATGCCCAGCTATTTAATGACAGTGAGATGTGAAGGAGTGCATAGAGAACGGTACCATCAACTTTCCTCCACCGGAATGAATCACCAATGATGACAAGCCCAGGCCTTATTTTATCCCCGGTGATGACGCTTTTGCCTTGAGGACGTATTTAAAGAAACCCTACAATAGATGTGAACTTACAGATTCAGACTTACAAACATAACAATCATCGATATTTATACCAAGACGTTAATGAAAACTTTTTCGGGAGGCGCCAGTCAAAAAGATTATTATTTTTTATTTCTTACGACAATAACTAAAATGATAACATTCACACCAAGCCCAAAAGAGGCTGAAAGGAGACGGTACCGAACTCTCCAGAGGTCATAACAAATCTGCATTGGTGTAGATTCAGTGGCAAATTCGTCTAAGTGGAATAGTGGTATTACTTTGATACATTCTGGTACGGTTGTTGGTTCCAGTTGGGTTAGGTTTAATTGTCATAAACTGCTGATCTCCTGTGATTTTCAAACACAGCATTGACTATAGAATGTATACAGGATGGTGCGAAAAACAAAATGCATTCCATTTAAATGCATCCAAAATGGAAAAAAACACCACTTTGAGTTCAGCAAGAAATTTGAGGTTCTTGTGAGCATTAGGATTTTAATTGTACTGCACTGATTTTTTGCGATAACTGTTATTGGTTTCTCTTCCATCTTTATTCCTCCAATATTACTTGACTGAAGACCTGTTCAGAACCTCTTCTATTGTTCGAGGTCTTATCTCTGGTAAGTTTTTAACCATATA
The DNA here is from genome assembly GCA_030014215.1 of Clariallabes teugelsi. Lineage (NCBI taxonomy): Eukaryota > Metazoa > Chordata > Actinopteri > Siluriformes > Clariidae > Clariallabes > Clariallabes teugelsi. Next base: position 5,739,812 of record JAQMYG010000018.1, read on the forward strand.
CTAATGTGCAGCTATGTTTTTCAAATGGTATGCATATTTTTAGCATTTCTCTGGACGTTTATTAGAACTGTACCAAAAAATAGCCACAAAGGAACAAATTGAATTTAATTTTAAACCCAAATTAAATTTTCTAGAAGCGTGTTGTTAAAGTGAGCCATATCGACTTAGTGGGGAGAGAGGAGTGTGTCTGTGGAGAGCCGACTCTCTGCTTGTGGTGAGAAACTCTATTGATTCGCCGCTGACATCCGGCAGCTTATTTACCAACAACAAATCGATGCTGCCCTCCGCCGAGGGACGCCAGGAGCTGTTGTTAGGACCACCTCTGTTCTGTAGTGTTACAATGAGAAGATTTGGAAATCCATCTGTGTTTGCACTTTGCAGTGCTTTTATGGCTACCGCGAGGAGACTTTGCGTTATGTTCACATTTCTAACATGGCTAGAACCTTCCAGGGTTAGTTGGCATGATGTAGCCTGATCACCACAAATGTGATTATTATAAGTTTTTTACTCCTCATAAAACATTATATAAATATGGCACTGATTACAGTTTTTTAAAATCCATTTATAGTTACATTTGATGTTCATTAAAACTTTATATAATGTATATTGTAAACACCAGCTCACCAGCCGCTACTTTTCCACTTTCTTGAAGTTAATAAGATCAAAATGTGCAGCTTTTTGTACATACTAGAGTTTTCCTGCTTTAGAAATCCTTAATTTAAAATGACCTAAATATTTAAATCTAACAAAAAAACACTAACACTGGAGACTCCTTGCTAAATAAACGTATCATAAACTTTAACCATATCAGAAATTATACACTTGTTACATACTGTACAAGTCCTTGTGTAAGTTGTTGCTATAGAAATGAGTAAACTTGTCATCTTTTTTACACCTGGAACACCTTCTGACCAATCATAATCAAGAATTCAACAGCATCGTCGTACAATTAATCAGGATTTATGGAACTTGTCAAGCCAGTGCGGAATCACAGTCGTGTCGATATTCAGGATGATCTCATGACTATGAGTGTAATATTGCATTTATAGGACTGCTCGATAAACAATAAATGATTATCTATATATTAACTGATATTTCCTGTAACTGATACAATATAGTTAAAAGTTTTATTTTTCCTATGTATCCAGAAGAACCGATGGTCACCTCATAGCCTGTCGGCTCACATTGATTTACGCATTCCTGTTAAATGGTGTAATGTCTGGGGAAATCAAATTCTCTTTTTCCTTTTCATCTTCTTCTAGCAAGCTTTTATACTTTATTTCAAGTCAGAATTTGCACTCATGAAAAATGAGTTTGGAATGTCATAACAGTACCTATTTTTCAACTAGTAAATGGAAAATCTATCCCACTTATCCTATAGCAAGGTCATGATACAGTACACCCTGAAAGGGGCGCTAAGCGCGCATACACTCACATACTCAATAACACACGATTTTGCATTGATATTTGGAAACACTAATTAGCCTACCCTGCATGTCTTTGGACTATGGGAAGAAACCAGAGTACCTGGAGGAAACCCGCAAACACCACGCACACAGACTTGAAGAGGAAATCGAACCCTCGACTCTGGAGGTGTGAGGCCACAATGGAAACCACAATGCTATCACTTTGTCCCAGTCAAGTCCTAACTGTAAATGTAAGACATTCATGTACAGAGTAGATCTCAGTAGGCTTTAGGCATGAGGCAGGGTATACACTCAGGGTGGACAGGGTGTCAATCTATCGCAGGGCAAACACATGGGCAATTTGGAAACGCCAGTTAACCTAATCTGCATGTTTTTGAAATTTGGGAGGAACCCAGTGTACCTGGAGGAAACCCACCAAGTATGGGAAAAGAACACGCGAACTCCACGCATACAATCCAAAGTGGGAATCGAACCCTCAACCCTGGAGATGCAAGGCCACAGTGCTAACTACTATGCCACTGTGCCGCCTGGAAACCCCTCGACCAATGAAATTAGTGGACCTAAACTGCCTGTTGTATAATAAAGTTCGATATAGATTCCCTAACTGCTACAAATTACAATTTAAGCTTTTAACTTGAAATTACTTAATACAATCTCGTAGAAATGAGTCCTGGATGCATTAATGACAGCAAGATGATCCTAACCCAGCAGTGCCTAGGAATTAGTATAATACAAAGTCCATCCCAAGCAGAAGAACCCTACAACCTAGACCATTGTCTATTCTAAAGGAAGAGACAACTATTACTATTCTGTTTGAAGGATTTACAAATAGAGGAAATAAAATTGCAGATTTCTGATAATCCCACAGACGACTCCTGATGATGCAAGCTGTCTGTATCACTGTGCTATGCTATATGAAATAAGGTGTAGAGAGGCCATTTTGTCCCTCACACCGCATGTCTGTCGCACTCTTTGTTACTTTAGCACACTCCCTCTCTCATTCTCACTCGGCCGAGTCTGACCACTGGGTTCTTCTCTCTTTCAATCACACTCTCGCAGTGTGAGTCCTCCAAACACACAGTCCAGCCCAGCGTGTGCTCGCTCTGGAGTGTGTGCATGTGTGCGTGTGTGTCACGCCTCTTAATCCAGCTTCTAGCCTCGTAGTGGGTCTAACGAGACCGCAGAGGCACAGAAGGTCTGACACACAAATCACAGACACAGGATGGCTGGAACACACACACGGGAATCTTTACAAAGCAGCCTAAATGAACGTTTGTTAAGAAATTGAGAGATTGTGGTCTGAAAATGAATTTTAAAAAATCTGAATTCACAAGCATTTAAGTAATTTCTATTTGTCTGCATGTTTGTTTCTACTGTATGTCATTTTAGATGCTTAGTGTTTTTGTAAATAAGGAATAAAACAGTGATAGGAAAATAATCTATGATGTAAGCAGTTATTGTCACCTTCAGATAAATCCTAATGACTCATGAATATAATAATAATCTGTTGCAACGAATCAGCAGATATTCAACAGGAAAAGTCCGTTCTGACTTTTGTAAGAAGCTAATTAGCTTAGATAACTAGCTACAGCAGCAATAACCTCCGACAGTATCTTTATCCTGTGTCTGCTAGAGCTAAGACCTGAATCTCACAGTGTAACAATTTTAATATTTGTTTGTGTCTTTCTTTTTTTTCTCTCTCAAGGTCATACTAGATTGTTTTTTATGTCTTTTCTAATCGCACAGAGCCAATGTTGGAAATCACACCGTGTCTTCTTAAAACGCAAGTGTTAACCTTTTTAACACTTTACAGGTCATTCACTGAAATTCTTGGAAATTCAAAATTGTAAAATTTTAAGACTTTTTTTTACAACTCTTCTTTAGACTTTTTTTTTTATGTTGTAATTTATTTATGTTGCAAATCAAGGGCAGTGAATTACCCTGGGGTAACACTTTTTAAAAATATTTGTTTTAAAAAGTACACGTACAGTACAAGGATGAGTCAAAAATTATCTGCATTCTGTCTGTAGAATTTATTTTTTAAATAACTTTTAGAAAAAACAAATACATAATTCCTCATTCCTTAATCCCTCATTAAAAATGTTTTAGGCTGAGCTATGAATCCACTGCTGTCTTCACTTCTTCATCAGAAGTTAATCTTCGTCCTCGTAGGGCTGCTTTCAGGGGTAAGAGTCCCATAGAGTGAAATCAGGAATATCGGGAGGAAGTTAAACAAAGAACAAAGTTTTTGCAGAACTGTCGACAGGGTGGACAGAAGTGTCCAGATGTGCATTGTCAATAGCAGTCCTCTGCATTTAATCTGAAGTTTAGTCTTCAGCTCTTTAAATAAGCGTCTCACTGTAACGAGCACTGTTGATTGTTGAACCTTTTTCCTGATAGCATTCCAATACTTCTGGCCCTTGAGAATCCCAGGAAACTGTAAGCATTGATGAATTTTCCAGCTGATGGTTGACTTTTGAACTTTTTCTTGGTTGCTGATTGAGGATATTTTGGTTCCATACTCAGTCGTTTATTCTCAGGCTCGTAGTGATGAATGCAAACTTTCACCTTCCTTAGAGTATCAGTCTTAATTTTGTTCATGTTCTTCTGTTTATGCTCTTCCGTGAGTTGTTTTGGCACAGTACACCCTCAGACCACAGAAACAATCACAAGAGCACTGCATTCTGCTCTTCTTTTGTGCAAATCACAAGTGGGGCATATATTTTTGCTCACACCACAGTAACAGTACAAATCAATTGGTGTAAGAGTTGCCTTGAACGGAAAAAACGAAAACGGAATGTGCGGCCAACAGAAGATTTAATATAACCGGAGTGCGAATAAATTTTGACTCACCCTTTTATGTATATATAAACAGGTAAAGTTATGTGCACATTTATTTATTTATTGAATATAAAAAAAAAATGAAATACAAAAATACTTATCTACAAATTTGTGAGGTTTTTTTCCCCAACATTTACATTTCCAACGCCAAACGTGGTTCATCTCCTGTTTAAAGGTTAAAGTAAAGCAATAGTGGAGATGATTCAGTGAAATACTGAATCATTACTTTATAAAAGTATAGAAAAGACAGAAAAGGATGCTGATGCCGGGAAAATAGAATAGCGCACTTTTTTTAGACACACATACCACCGTTTCAAAGTGTGTATATGTGTGTCTGTGGGAAACATTTTCAAAACGGATAAACAAAAAAATGCAATAAAGCAAATAAAAGTACAGCTAAAATAAATCCACAGAAAACATGATAAATAATACACATAGTCCACAATAAAATGTGAAATGACAGTGAAGTGAAGTATGCTGTTATAAGATAATATAATAAAAATAAAATATAATAACCTCCACTCTTCTAGAAAGGCTTTTTTCCCCCAGACTTTAGACTCACTCAAAAATCCCCGTCTGTTAGGCCACATTTTTAAAGCAGAGATTATACAGTATAAACTAAATGCTATACGTGAAAAATGAACATTTCATAAACTCCATCTGCTGAGACGCATACTGTATAACCTTTAGATGGTTACGTTCATTTTACCCTGCTAGCACTGACGTCTCAATTAGAGCAACGCTACAGACGTTAGCGTGCGTCTCCCGCCATCTGCTCCACAAACAACGAGCCATGTGTGTTTCAATGTGTTGCAATTAAATGAGCGATTGCAGAGCACTATCCCCCCACTCTCTTCCTTTTGCATAGACACATTACATATCACACTGTTTCATATATAGCAGCGCCTGGACTTTTTCCAATCCCCAGCTGGACAGTTTGGGTAATCCTGTGCCCATGACAGTAGTGGAACCCGGTGTGATCTTCTGCTGTTGTAGACAATCCATCACAAAGGTTTGATGAAATGCTCACTATGGTTGCAAAGAGTGATTATTTGAGTTGCTATAGCCTTCCTGTCTGATCATACTCCTCATCTCTTTATATATCTGGGCAGTCTTGGGTTAATGGCCTTGCTTAAGGGAACCAACACTGGCACCTTAGTGGTGGTGGGGTTTAAACCTGGGACCTTCCAATCACTCGTCAATGCCTTAACCACTGCCCTGTTTTTCATAAAGTTTTGTACAAACTCTAGACATTGCTCCATGTGAAAGTCTCAGGAGATCAGCAGATTTTAAAATACTCAACCCACACTGTCTGGCACCAACATCCATGTCAAGGTGAAAGTCACTGAGATCACACATTAGATGTGAACATAAACTAAAGCTCTTGACCTGTACAGTAGTGTATCTACATGATTTTATCTATGAGGGATGTTAAACCCTCAGTCAACCCACTTCTCTATAAAATGTCTTTATGTAAACTTCGGCTATACTAATGCACTTATCCCAGCGTTTCACTACTGCTCAGATAAACAGTTCCTCAGTACACCAGAGCCATGATCTCTGCCTGCTTCACGTCTGAGACTCTGGCCTCCTAGGAACTCCTTTAATGGCCCAAACATATGGAAATGCCTTATATCAAGCGTTTCACTCTCTGAATGTTCATAGGAACGACTGCAGTGGTCTCCGAGCCACCTCAGCCAGGATCTTCATTTACGGACATACGGCCCTCTTTAAAACCTTTGCACCATTCTAATGTCTTAGTTTTACCCCTTCATGCATAAGAAATCTCCTGGTTTGAATTTAACGCCCCTCTTATGACACTCATGCCACATGACTGGCTGATTGGATAAGTGCATGAATGTGTAAGTCTGGTATTACAGTACTGTGCAAAAGTCTTCTTTTTTTGTGTGTAAACTTGGTTATATGGGTTTATTTTATGACTTCATTATTAAGTTACAGGATAACATCTGGATTTCCAGATAATAAAATAATGCATGCTTATGGAATATACTGAATCGGGGAGAAATGTTATATCAATTAGAGGGATGTAACAGATAAAACTGCGGCACAGTGGCGTAATGGTTAGCACTGTCGCCTTGCACTTCCAGGGTTGAGGGTTCGATTTCTGCCTTTGGGTCTGTGTGCATGGAGTTTGCATGCTCTCCCAGTGCTTGGTGGGTTTCCTCCAGGTACTCCGGTTTCCTCCCACAGTCCAAAGATATGCAGATTAGGTTAATTGGCGTTCCCAAATTGGCCATAGTGTGCGAATGCATGTATAAATGTTGTCCAGAGGTCCTACCACAGTCATAAAATAGGAATAAATACAATGGTAATCACTATTGGCCTCCACGGTCCCTAGTTGGACTACAGATGTTCCTAGATAGATAGATTGATAGATAGAACAGATAAAATAAAGTTTGATACACAGCATATTGAAAACATACAATAAATATGTGATAAATTTATATACAACATTCTAGGCTACATGTGTTAAAGCTTAACCATAAAACCATTAGAATGTGGTTCATTTTGGATATATTGTATATGTAAATGCAATATATCCAAAAACGTTTATTGTATTCACATATACAATACAATACATAATATATACAATAAATGATTGAATATAATTTAAAAGGGTTTTTTATTTATTATATTCAATTATTTGCTTATCACTGTTCCAGGTTCCAGGTTCGCTCCCCGCGTCTAGGGTCTGTGTGCATGGAGTTTGCATGTTCTCCCTGTGCTTGGTGGGTTTCCTCCAGGTACTCCGGTTTCCTCCCACAGTTCAAAGACATGCAGATTAGGCTAACTGGCGTTTCCAAATTGCCCGGAATGTGTGAATGAGTGTGTGTATGTGTGCGATGGATCGGCACCACGCCTCGTGCCCTAAGTCTCCTGGGATAGGCTACAGGCGACCCTGTATACAGGATCAACAGGTACAGTATAGATGATGAGTGAGTGAGTGTGAATATAATTTATTTATGTCATTTATTCCATTTAATTATTTAAACATTAATTCTATTCCACAGTATCTGTTAATCTTTAAATATATTTTTTGATGTAATAATAGAACAGACATGGAATTTGATATAATATTTCATAAAAAAAAGATTCATTGTCTGACTTTTTTTTTTTTATTGTTATTATGTGTTTGGATAAAATCAAATACAACTCATTTTAGCATGTGATGGCAGCTCTTTGGAGACAGAATTCGATGCATAGAAATAAAAAAAAAAGCTGAAGCAAACCTTCAAATAAACAGCGAGCAGGTTGGAGATGATTAGATATTAGAATCCAATTTGATTTCACTGTATTGTCATTGTGCATATAATGGAGCAGAGGACAGCATTATGCAGCCTACTGCACTGGGGTACAATCAGAACGCAGGGATAATGCGCCGGGCGGCTGAGGTGCGCATGCGCGACGCTGTTTGATCGTCATGGGAAGAAAACGACGCTTTAGTTCATCAACAATGGATACCGTGCAGCTATTCACCTCTGTGCTTTTATTAAAGATCTAGGGGGCACTCTCTCACTCTCTCTCTCTCTCTCTCTCTCTCCCTCTGAGCGCTCTCTTAAACACACGCACACACACAGGCACGGATGCACACCGGGGTGGTCGGTCTTTTCAACCCCAACAATCACCAGCCGAGGTTAGAGAGGGACAGATTTAACGATGTCTTTGTGCTGCCTAATTGCATTGGATTACGAGATCCTGGTGAAAGATACCCCACCACCACCGGCAAAGAACACTCACACACTCTCACTCTCACTCACTTGCTGTGTATGTGTGTGTGTGTGTGTGTGCGTAGAGTTTAACGCTGGAATGTGTCAAATAATTCCTCACACTCTCTGAAATAAATAATAATGCACCTCTCTTTGTACTCTCAAGTGCTCACCTTAAAAAAGCACACCAGATACAGGTTGAAAAAACAATTATTTAGATTTGAAAACTGTTCAAACGTAAGTGCATACAGGGATTCTTTCTCTTCAAATGGGTTAAAATATATATATATTTTTAAAAGATAGATAACATACAGAATGTATAGTGTTTGATGTTCCGGCTCAGTGACAAAAAAAAAAAAAAAAAAAGATGAGCAGAGAGGACAGATCGTCCCTGCCATGTCTTCTGATTTCACCCGTGCTTTCACAAAAAATGTGCGTAATTATTTTTTAACTCCGTGTTGGAACATGACGCATGAAACCCCGCTGCTGTACAGGAAGACAGTTATCCAATTAGACCGTAAAAAATGAGATTCTTTATAGCATGCGAGTCACATAATTACTGTTAATTTAACGCTTTGATTCTCCCTCTTGCATTTTTTATTTCCTTATATGTAGTTCGGGCAGCGGCTCGCCGGAGCTCTGCGATAGCCCGGACCGGAGTGGACGTGAAATCACCGGCGCTTCCTAATGAATCAGCACCGGGCCTGGTGCATCATTTATGCACTGTTAAGCCGTGTAATTGAACGAGCCGTAGTTTGCATATTAGGCCATTAAACGTAATGTGCTCTGGTCTTCTCACGACACGGAGTGTTTAAGGCTTTGTGGTGACACGCTAATGCGATGAATTATGACCCTAATTGCACACAATTGTTCTTTTGATTTGGACGATTTGGCTGTTAGCCGTGCAACGATGTTCATTATTACACCAGCGGATTTCCGGAGCACGCCGAAGCACGAACCGTTTGGCCACGGCCTGCGTAAATTATTTAGCTCGTGCGCAAAAACCCAGCTAGTATGTTCTGTAATGATTAATGCATGACACGACTCTGTTCTTGTGCTTTTAGGCCTTTTTTTTTTTTTTTTTTTGAGCAACATCATAGCATTCAACAGGTGCACGATTAGCTGTACTCATGGCATCATTCCCAGAATTCCATTAATTGTGGTGACACCATTGAGAATGAACACTTTGCAACCAGAAATGTGATTTGACCTTTAGTACCAATGAACCAAAATAAATTCAGAATATTCTACATAGAAGCCCAGAAAGTCCTGAAGTATCCATTTATTTTGCTGTTTGTATCAGCCAGGAGTTTACATCTTGTTTAATGACTTTAAAAGTGACGTGTGTTTTGGTACTCCATACACCTTGCTGTCATAATTGAAAGTATTAAGTACATTTAGGAATCTGCCCTATTTACAAAAGCAGCGCCGGTCTCTGGGTGTTTGATTCCTCCACAGAATATCGGTGGTTAATGCAAACTAGAGCAATGAAACGTGGCATAACGAACACAGCAGGTACCGTGCAATAAAGTGGATTTCATGCTGTGGGTTGTGTGTGAATTTGCAGCAAAAAACATGATGGGGTGTTGGTGAAGCAGCACCGTGGCGTGGATACTGTACATGTGAGCACTGTGGCCTCGCACCACCAGGGTTGAAGGTTCAAGTCCCGCCTTGAGACTCTGTTCAGGCATTGTACTACTGATTGAAAGGTCCCAGGTTCAAACCGCAGCACCATGTAGCCACTGTCGGGCCCTTAAGCAAGGCCCTTAATTTTCAACTGCTCACATGTATAATGCGATAAAGTGTAATTCACTCTGGATAAGGGCGTCTTCCAAAGCCATATATGTAAATAAATGTACTGTAAATGCATTTTCTCCCCGTGCTTGATGGGTTTCTGTCAGGTATTCAGGTTTCCTCCCACATAAATTTGACTAATCAATAAGCATAATCAAAACAGGATTTTTTGTTGTTGTGGAAATTATGCATTTCCATGCACTTTACATGGTTGGTCACTATTCAGCGACATCATCATAGAATAGTGTTACTGTTTTAACTGTAATGCCTTTTCATCAAACTGACTTCAGTCCACACGGACTTTAACCCAAAGGTAAAGTTACGCTAATCAGGTCAGGTTGCTAAAATGGGTGGAACCAGCTCTGTGGCTCAGGCAACATTAGCTAACATTAGTCTACACTGTTAGCTGGCTAAAGCTTGCTTTGTTTGTCAAACAGAAACATTAAGGTGTCGTTTCAAAGCTTTGTCATTAAGTTAGTCATTCACACTAACTACACAAAAGTTCTTTCAAATATAACTGAACTGGTTAACACAACTTTTCCATCTATTTTATTACTCACTTACTCACTCAACCTGTATACAGAGTCGCAGAGGGCCTGGTGCCTATCCCAGGAGACTTAGGGTACTCACATGTTCATACACCCACACTATGGGCAGTTCAGGAACGTGAATTAGCATGTCTTTGGACTGGGGGAGGAAACCAGATCACCCGGAGGGAACCTACCAAGCATGTGGAGAACTGGAGGCAGGACTTGGGGGCGGCGTAACACACTCGGAGGACAGCGCTATCCGCTCCTTCCGCTTGCTTGAGCTCACAGACGCCCCTGATTGGCTGTAGAGCCGTGATTAATGTGGGAGCACTAAGTACCTCTCACCCCTCCCCTCTGAGAGAGATCGGCCAATCAGCTCTCTCTTGACCTCCGACTGCGAGTGGTTACAACATCACCCGGGAATCGAATCTTTACCACTGCGCCACTCGGAGGCCCGCAAGTCCATTTTATTAAAGTTTTGTAAATAATGTAGGTGGCAAATACAGTATGAAGCTGTAGCTAGCTTGTGTTTACTTGTGCTATTAAAGAGCCGACTGTAGAACTGCAAATGGAAACAAACAGAAAGATTTTCACAACGGAGCAGGGACCTAGAATCGCCAAAGTGTCTTTCTCATTTAGGAAAGGAAAAAAACATAGCACCGCAGAGCTTCTGGGGGTGTGCTGTGGTGTCTGACACCAGGATGTTGGATGCTGTGGGTGGCAGGGGGGCAGTGTATTGGACATGTTTGTCCCCCTGCTGGGTCCCGTGTGCAGCAGTCTGTGGTTGACTGGATGTTTTGGTGTCTTTCTATTGTGGCCAGCATTGACAATTTGCGCCACATTGGCATTTCTGTGGGATTGGACCAGACAGGCTGGCCTTTAGTTGCCACAGGCGAGTACCCATGATCCTGTCACCAATTTACTGCTATACAACTATAATGTGATAATCATATGTGGTGTTAATGTTATATCTGATGGGTTTCCAGGATATTTCTTGTTCCTTATTGGTTCTTTGGACATTTCAGTTTATGTTTTATAAGGTATTTCTGGGTAACATTCTGTTATCCCTTGTCTCTGACAGTAGAAATTAAATGCAAAACAGATTTTATTATCCCTTGTAAATAAACAGTAACATGCTGGCATGAACTTTCAATTTACCATAAAACACACTCTTACTCTTCTATCATATAAAATAAATTACATAGATGCCAGTATTTTACTCTTATTTTACAGTGATTTCTTTACAATGTAGGAACAATAACATATTTGAACACAAGCATTAATAGACACCTGTCACTCAGATGATACTGTAGGTCTAACAGCATGTCGATTTAAACTTTAAAGGTCCCATATTTTACTATTTCTTTAACGATCCATCCATCTAGGAACCTCTGTAGTCCAACAATGGACCGTGGTAATGGTGACCAAGGTATTTATTCCCATTTTGTACGACTATGGTAAGATCTCTGTGATAAGATCTCCGGTCAACATTCACACATTACGGGCAATTTGGGAATGCCAACTAGCCCAATGGTGACCACAGTATTTATTCCCATTTTGTACGACTGTGGTAAGATCTCCGGTCAACATTCACAAGCTACGGGCAATTTGGGAATGCCGAATAGCCTAATCAATGTCATTGGACAGGAATCAAACTGAGGACCTGGAGTTGCAAGGCGACAGTGCTAACCACTAAGCCATCGTGCCACCATTTCTTTAGCACGTTACCCTATTTCTCAGCACTCCCACAAAATGTTTCTGATAATGCTCCAGCTTAAATATTTCTAACTCAAACTCAAACCTCTATTTCCCTCCTCTTTTAAACACTAGCTCCAGCAGGGTCTCTTCTTATATGAGGTCACATTAGGGGGAAAACATACTTGGCTTGTTTAAACCTTGACCAGTACAAAAAAAAAAAAAAAAAAAAAGTAGGGAATGTTTTTTTCCTCAGGTTTTTTGCTTGTACATGTAAACTTACGACCCATCTAGATACCATTTTTAAGAATTTTTTTTTTTTTTTTTGTATATTAGATCACTTTAATACGTGACCACACCATGGAAATGATTCTTCAGAAAATTATCGATTTGCACCTATGGCTTGATGACAGAGTTTAGTATTTTTGTTTAATACCGTCTCAATTTCATTTAATATCCTAATAAAGAGAAGCTCTGATGAAACCAGCTTGCCCTCCCTCCTTCCCTCCTTCCCTCCCTCCACTTATACACACACTCACACTCATACACTTAGTCTCTCTGTCTTCTCACATTCTGTCCTCTCCTTCTCTGTGCTTTGTCCAGTTGAAAGCTGATGTAAGTAGGCTCTCAGATGCCCCAGAGGGGGGTGACTGGGGGGCCGCTGTTTGATTTGCCCCTACCCATTCCCTCAGCCGGTCTCTATAGCAACCCCCCGAGCTGATGAAGAAATGTACGGTGGGGGAGAATAATGCGGTGTGCTTTTGCTTTCAGCACGGACATGGACAGCTGGTCAGTCTGAGACACCTGCAGCCTGCTAAACGCACGCACACACACACACACACACACACACACACACACACACACACACACACACACACACAGATCACCTGAAATTTACTGTGTGTGATTTCTTCTTTCTGCTCTTCATTTCTCTTTCAGTCTCCCATTGTTTCTCTTTTTTATTTCTCTATGCATCTGTCTTTCTGCTTCTCTAATATTTCCCATCAAAATGCCTGCCTCGGTACGAAATTTTCAACAAGAACAAGAAAATGAGGCCACTGTGAAAGTGAAGATTTCAACAACGTTACCTGCTCTTTATCCAAACTTCAACTGTCCAATTTTTTTGGTTGGATATGTTTGTTTATTATTATTTTTTTGGAATCTGTGATGCTTTTCTGCTCACCACGGGTGTAAAGAGTTGGTATATAAAGAGTTACCATAGCCTTCTTGTCAGCTTGAAACCAGTCTTGAAACCATCCTCCTCTGACGCCTCTTATCAACAACGCATTTCTGTCCTGCTCTCTGGAATTTTTTTTTTTTTTTTCATTTCTTTTACATTATTCTGTGATTATTCTAGAGAATGTTGTGGTGCAAAAATCCCTGAAAGTTCGGAAATTCTTTGAATGTCTTTGAATGCCTCGTGCCGCTCATCTCAGGAAAGAAAGGCCAAGACTCACCTCACCCAGAGCTGACGTTTCAGAAACATCACAAGATCGACTGTCCAGTGGAGATTATTTCATATTTTTTGAATGCCTTAAGCATTGCTCGTTAGTGTAGAAACTAAAAACAAGAGAAGAAAAAACATTAAATTAAAAAGCGTGTCATAAAGTTTGACTGGTACAATAGACTATGTCTTTTGTAAAATAAAATATGATGGTGTTTTCTTTGTGTGTTTCTACATCTTGTGTTTTCTTCTAAATTTCAGCAGAAATAAGACTAAAATGCAATCTAAAACACAAATCTAAAAACACAAATCTAAAAACATTGTGTCCAGAGAAGAAAATACATCTCTAACCAAGCTCATAAACAAATACACAACAAGGATCGAGAATGGGAAGCAAAGGTGTAAAATGAGAAGAAAGAATATTCCCATGATCTGGTTAAAATTCATATATACATATTTCTAAGTGCTTGAAGATCCATTCATTAGTAGAGCATCTGTTATGCAAGATAACCAGTTTAAACAAATGTAAGCTGTCCTAGAAAAAGAAATTAAGGTGTGTTGATTGATTCACAGCATCCAAACTTTTGCGATGCAAGGAAAATGCTGAATATAGCTGTTTTTTTTTTTTTAGCAGATATTATCTCTTATTCACTCACTCATTCTCTGTAAATAGTCATGGGGATCCTGCTGCCTATGCAAGCACTAGTAGTAAATTTACTTTTAAAATTCCCAAGCAGCCTTTTATTTATTTATTTATTTATTTATTTTAAAGCTTCTGGTAAAATGAAAATCTGTTTTTTTTTTTCTTTTTTCTTTAACAGAAAAAAAAAAAAATAAGAGGCTGGTGAATGTCAGAAAGTATGACAGGTCATTTATTGATAAACTGAAAATTCCAATCAGGAATAAAACTCTTAGGCACATGCTGCTAAAGAATAATAATCCACATCAGACATCACACTCTTATCCTGTATAGGGTCGTGGGGAGCCGGGAGCCTGTCCCGTGGTATACCCTGGATAGGGTGCCAGTCTATCACCGGACGCACGAGTAATCATGGTGGTGTGAGTCGACAGTGCTAAAGATGATGCCAACCATGCCAAACATTAACTACAAAAAATGAAAATGCACTTTTGATATTTTGAATAGCTGAAAATGTAGAAGTTTCTACATGTAGTGAAAGCATGCAGGCTTTCATAGTTTTGCCTATTATTTGAGCATGACCTGCCTTTTTTCTCAAAATGGAAGATTCGAACGGAGCTGCTTTTGCTCTGAACAAGTAAATAAAATACTGGAAATAATTTAACAGGCTTAAACACAGACTGCTTGTGTTCATTTTTTACTTGTTTTGCATAATGTCATGCTAATTACAACCTACTATATCCATAGGATCACCTATAAAATTATTCATTATGTCAGTCTAACATTTGATGTTCTGGTCAGTTATGGGTGACTAATGTGTGTGAACTTGGCACTGCAGGAACAACATTCACGCAGCCCTCACAGCAACCATGCACTTGTACACAGGTGTGCTCTGGTGCTTAAACAAATAGGTTCACTCATCTGATCGAGAGATTATGTGTGTATGTGCATGGGGGTATGAGAGAGAGAAAGAGAGATTATGAGAACAGTATTTTGGGGTATTTGGTATATTGGTCTGTGCACGTGCCATCCGGCATATCGGGATACTCCCCACCCTGAAGATATATTTGTTGTTTCTTTGGCAGTTACTTAAAGGCTCAGGTTTCCAGCTCGATGCCCGATTGTTATTCACACGCTAAGGGCAATTTGCATAACCTGCATGTTTGGGAACTGTGGGAGGAAACCGGAGTACCCAGAGGAAACCCATCAAACACGGGAAGAACAAGCAATCTCCACACAGAGCCGAGGCGGGACTCGAACCCTCGACCCTGGAGGTGCAAGGCGACAGTGCTAACCGCTGACGAACCATGCGTGAGAACATGTATAGATACTAAGAAAGAGTAACAGCAGAAGAGAAGAAAGTGAGAGTGAGACATTGAACAAGAGACAGAGACAAACAGGTACAGAATAGTGGGAGACAGAGACACGAGGTGAGAGACAAATACTGTAGACAGAACTCTGCAGTGTGCAGTAAAGATGTACCTATTAACCAATCAGAATTATTTGGAGGCAGGGCTTCAGTTGAAAATATCTGTGTGTGTGTGTGTGTGTGTGTGGGTGGGGAGGGGTGGGTTTGTGGGTGTGTGTGTGTGTTTTACCTAAGTCTCCCTCCGTTCACCGCTTCCCCAGTCTCGCGCTGCTCCTCATGGCCGCGACAGCATCCGCCGCTCACTACAGTCTGCTCAGCGCGAGCGCGCCGGCGCACGCGGACACCGGCGGCATGCAGCAGCACGCGGCACCGGGCTCGGCTTACAGGCACGCGCACGCCGCCGCGCTGCTGCAGAGCGAGTTCGCGCTGCAGAACAGCAACGGCGGTAGTCACGCGCACCAGTGGATCGCAGCCGCGCTGTCTCACGGCGGCGGGAGAGGAGGATTAGGAGGAGGATTAGGATTAGGAGGAGGTGGTGGCGGTAGTGGTGGTGGTGGTGGAGGGGACGGAGCCGCGTGGACGTCGGCCGACATCAAACCCACGATCCGTGGCACCGGAGACGAGATGCACGAGGACAACGACAACAGCGACGACAACAGCAACAACAATAATAACAACAACAACTCAAGCAGCGGCAACTTACAACACATGCTTCATCACCACCACCATCACCATCATCAGCATCACGAGGAGGACGCGGCGCGCGCATGGAGGAGCGCGAGCGGCACGTCGGCGGCTCACCAGCAGAGTCTCGCTTACTCCGGCGGGTTCGGTGCGCTCAACGGGCTCGTGCCGGGCATTCAAGCGCATCACCAGGAGCACGAGCACGAGCACCACCATCACCACAGCCCGCATCTGCGCGAGCACCACCAGCACGAGCACCAGCACCACCACCGGAGCGTGCACGAGTCACCGGTGTCGGACGAGGACGCGACCCCGACGTCAGACGACCTCGAGCACTTCGCCAAGCAGTTCAAGCAGCGGCGCATCAAGCTCGGCTTTACGCAGGCAGACGTCGGGCTCGCGCTCGGCACGCTCTACGGAAACGTGTTCTCGCAGACGACCATCTGCCGGTTCGAGGCGCTGCAGCTCAGTTTCAAGAACATGTGTAAGCTCAAGCCGCTGCTCAGCAAGTGGCTCGAGGAGGCGGACTGCAGCGCGAGCGGCGGCGGCGGCGGCACCGGCCTGGATAAGCTCGCGGCGCAGGGCAGGAAGCGCAAGAAGCGCACGTCCATCGAGGTGAGCGTGAAGGGCGCGCTCGAGAGCCACTTCCTTAAGTGTCCCAAACCGGCCGCGGCGGAGATCACGAGCCTCGCGGACAGCCTGCACCTCGAGAAGGAGGTGGTGCGCGTGTGGTTCTGCAATCGGCGGCAGAAGGAGAAGAGGATGACGCCGCCCGGGGTGCACGGCACGCACGGGACCGAGGACGCCATGCTCGAACTCAAAGCGCAAAACGTGCAGTGATGGAGAGAGAGAGAGAGAGAGAGTGTGTACGGAATTACAGCAGGATTTACTGTGTGGAAACAAAATGCATCACTGTGACAGAGGCTTACCTTGGAAACACACACACACACACACACACACACACGAATCCGCGCGAGCAGGGCTGCTTTCCTATTTCTGCCTTTCCTTTTTAGAAAACTCTTACAGTGTTGTGACCAGCCTGCAGACGTTGAGTACGTTTTAAACTTTTTAAAACTATATATAGAAGCATTATTATTATTATTATTATTATTATTATTATTATGTTTGAGTTATTGGGAAATCTTTAATAATAATAATAATAATAATATGAACAATAATAATTGAACAGTGTGTAAATAGTGTATAATTCAAAGAGGGCGCTTATCTCATCACTTCAGCACTTTTCTTTCTTTAAACAGGCAAAAGATTCTAGTTCTTATTATTCTTTATTATTTCTGCATATTTTTGTATCATTGCTTCGAAATATTCAGTATGTTATAACCTTCACCTTTGGTTTAGCATTTGTTTTTATAAAACTATTTTATAAATTTGAAACTACAACATTATGGCAATGTGTTCACACTATTGTATACTCCATATACAACTCTGTAAATATTTTAAATCTGATTTTTAAAAATGTGCTTTTTAAACAAAAGATTTAAAGAATCAAACTGAAATATCCGAAAGGCTGCAGTTCCATTTGTTGTGTTTTTTATATTTAGATTTTATGGAAAACTTTATGAAAACAAAAGCAATGACATTATTATTATTATTATTATTATTATTATTATAAGTATTATTATCTCCTCATTCAGTGTTCAGATTCAATTTTACAACTGGAATGATTTCCTTATTTATAATGATTGTACGTGTCCCAGCAGAAGATTTTTATATTGTGAAAATTGCCACAAGTGATTGATTGTACATTATTTCTTTGATATGATATGAATTATATTATGATATTAATACACATTTTATTTCTGCTTCATATAAAAAAAAATTTTTTATTATCAAGTCTTCACATCCCTTCACATTAGATTTGTTTAGAATTTGCATGATTTATGTTTGCCAACATTCCAATAATAATAATAATAATAATAATAATAAGGTGAAATCTCAAAGTGGTTCATGTTTTTAGGACATTAAACCAAAATACTTAAAGAATCTTCAATCACTATTACAATTTTTACAATATATATTAATAAATAATACAAATATCAGTAAGTGCTTAATTTATACCATTGACAGCGACTTACAAAACAGAGATTATACTGTTACAGATTATACATTATACATTTAGATTATACATTTCCAGCTGCTTTTTGTATGTTTCAAAGGATGACCCAAAAGATCTAATTTGCACAACAACTTCTAAACATCATTTTTTAATCACACTTTTCTCTCTAGGTAGGATTACACTGGAATTATATGGATATCATAAATAATTAAATATATAAATTGGGTAATATGCATGAGACCAGGGCGATGTCAGGGTGCAAATAAAAAAGAGAAAAAATGGACAAATGGGCAACAGATAAGAGACGGTTGTTAAGATGGGGTGAAATAATGTGGTTTGGCTGTCAGTTGGTGAAAATGATAATGATAACGTCATTGAGACTCAGTCAGTGAGAGAGGAACAGAAAGAGGCAGAGAGAAAGTGTGAGAAAGCAAAAGAGAGACCAGCTTTTCAAAAAGCTAAATTTAACATCAAGCACTTTTCCACGAACCCCAAAGAACAGCATGGCAAAGACACACTCTGCTCAGTTTTCACAGTGACAGTTAAATGTTTATTAAAGATTCTTTTTCCTTCAGTGACACCCTTTGCTTAAAACTACTGTACTGCATAAGATGAAATTAAGAAATAGAGACCGAACCATGTCAAAAATCGAGAGCAGCGAGGTAATGAATTTATTTAATCTACTCGTATATTATCAGAAGCAATGAGAATCAGGCATTTCAGTGCCGTTTAAACATTAATTAATTATGCTTTGGAGTGCAGAGAGTAATTTCAAACAAGTAATAAGGCATTAAACCCGATGCTGTAAACTGTAAAACAATAACAGCAACAAATAAGTAAGCAAAACTTGTCATAAGTGAGTTTAATTCTTGATATGTAGTTTTTGGAACAGAGTTTATAGGTTTCACTTTTTGTTTATAAATTTGGAGAATGTTTAATATCCTCAAGGCACCAAGATTTCATGAGACATTTCAGTGCATGCATCATTGTTTAGTAATGGTGGAGAGAGATCACACTACTGAATGATGTTCTCATTACAGGGCCATCACATCCTCTAGATGCTCCTAGTACAAGTAGAAATGATGATCATGCCATCCCAAAGACTGTAAGACTTTAAAAGAAATATTTTAGTGTTTGGACTACTTGAATAAAATATTGCACCTAAATTGATTATCTTAGGGAAAAAATTATGATTAGATCCATCTTAGCTTTTGAAGCAGATCGTCTGTAAAACCATCTCATTTTGTGTAGCAGATCCTCTGCGGAATTGTCTTATCGTCTGTAGCAGTTGCTCTGGAGAAATGTTTCTCTTTTTTGTAGTAGATCCACTTAAGAACCATCTTAGATTCTTGAGCAGATCTTCAGCAAAACCGTCTTGTTTTTTGTTATAGATCCTCTGGAGAAAGGTCTCGGCTTGGGTAACAGATCGTTTTTAATTTTTTGTGTAGCAGAACCTATACAAAACCATCTCTGCTTCTGTAGCAGCTCTCCTGCGGATGTGTCAGGGCTTCTATTGTATCCTGTCTAGAAACGTCTAAGCTTCTGGTGCAGATTCTCTCCAAACCTATCTCGACTTCTGTAGTAGATCCTCTGCATCACCAGCTTGGTTTTTGTAGCAGATCCTCTGCAGAATCCATCTCTGAGTTTACGGGTATCTTAGTGGTTAAGGGATTGGACTACTGATCAGAAGGTTCCATGTTTTAACCCGAGCACCACCAAGTTGCCACTGTTGGGCCCTTGAGGGACGCCCTTAACCCAGAAAAAATTTAAGTCGTTTTGTATGAGGCCGTCTCCCAAATGCTCAAATGTAAATGGAGATCTCAGCTTCTGTAGCAGTTCTCATATAGACCCATCTTGGCTTCTGTTGCATATGCTCTGTTGTGTTTTTTTTTTCAATCACATACCTTGATGTAACTTATTTAGCTGAAGAAATCTCACTGAATCAGAGGCTATCATCAGGACTAGACATATATAATTCAAAAAGGAAAAAGGTTTTCACATACTTTTCACACACTTTCTCCAGCTATTCTGGTTTGGTTAGTGAACTGATGACACGGCTTGTTTATAAAGATGAATGGACAGAGACATATGCATTCATTCTCTCCATGTCAAATTTCATGGTGTTGGTCCAAAGTGATGAAAATTAAACATGGTTTTATTTATGGTTGCAAACTAATCATTAATGGTTAAGCGTCAAAAGGTTACACTGCTTATCTGGATTTTTATAAGAAAGGGATTTTGAGTAGCTGCAGTAACAAACCTACAAATAGTTCAGATTTTCCCCTGAAAAAAGTAAATCACTGACATTTTATAATATAATCAAAATGTGTCCACCTTCCTTCCAAGTTGTCCAGTCTAAAGCTTGGTTTAACGCAAAGTTCTGAAAACATTGGTGTATTTATTTGTTAAAAAGACATCAAAATGAAAAGATAGATGCAATAGGAGAGAAAAGCGATTGTTTTACAGCTACAGTAAATTATGTTTTATTCCATGGTGTATGCTGAAATTGAAACTACATTGAGTTGTACAAGAAAGAACCTCCCCCCTCCCTGCACACTTCTTTGCTTTAAAAAACATTTCTAATAAAACTGTAGGCTTCTACATAGAAGCTCAGAGGGGTGCCTGTTAGAGGAGAAACTAAACACCATCTGAATCATATTGTTGTGCTGTCAGCTGCTCCCCATTACAGATCTGCACATTATTCATCTATGATGAATGGGGGCATTGGCTGGGGATGGACCCTGGCCTTCCACAGGGCAGGAAAAAAAAATATTTTAAAAAGTACAAATTTATGGAGCAATTTCAGGTGCAAACTTCTTGGTGGAATCAATGAGCAAAAGTTCCAATTGTGTTTAATATGAGAATGAGATCATTTCAACGTAACAGGTTTTATTGTAAGCTCAAAAAGAACAAACGTTTCTTTTCTTCCTCACCATTTTGCACCAATGCTCAACCTCATATTAAGGAGAAATCAAACGTAGAAGTAAGACTTGAGACTCTGTGCAAACATTTGGCTTAAATTTCCAGGCTATAAAGGTAGTTAGCAATATACACCGATCAGCCCCGAACATTAGCACCACATAACATTAACACCACCAGGTGAACTGAATAACATTGACTATCAATTATATACCAGGACAGGATCATGGCCACCCAAGACTCGACTATGCCTGTTGGGATCAAAGAAAAGGTAAAGTAGCACAAACTGCTGAAGAAAGTTCATGCTGCCTATGAACGAAAGATATCAGAACACCCAGTGCATCACAGCTTGCTGTTTATGAGGATAAGCAGGCAAAAAGTTAAAAGTTATGGATTTGGCATCCAAATTCCACAGATCCCAATCTGACCAAGCATCCATGAAATGTGCCAGACCAAAGCATGGAGGCCTCACCTTTCTACTTACAGAACTTAAAGGATCTGCTGGTAATGTCCTGGTATCAGATACCACATCACACCTTCCTGGAGTCATGTCAGAGCTGTTTTGGTAGCACAAGGGAAATCTACAGAATCTTGGGCTTAATGTTTTCATGTTAGAGTAACATAATGTTAGGTAATGAGAACTGGTGTGATTGCTGCGGTATTAGCATAAAAGTTGAAGCTGATCTGTTGAATAGATGTTTCATTTCCATGACATCCACTTAAACAAGTTACTGTAAATGTTCCTTAAAAAGAAAGAAAAAGCCTTAAACTGACAATCTATAATGTGGAGACTGTGCATGAAAGGGTTCATTGTCCAGTGGTGGGAAAGAAGAACTAAAGGCACTGTAATACATTACATTAACCATAAAAAAAACAGGATATTTATTTGTCGTATATGTTTATTCATTGTGTTTGGGGGTGGGGGGGTTGTCAATACTTGTACTGTCTCAGTATGAGTGTCTCGTTGTGAAGTTATTGAGACACATCCTAATCCACAGTAACTTGTTCTTGCTGTCATTTATATCAAAGCACAGGATTTCTTGTGAGGTTAAATTATCTAATCTAGATGTGTCCATGATAATTAATATGTATTGAGTCAATTTCGTTTTAAATTAAATTTAAATTAAAACAAATTCACTTTTGGCATTTAATAAATGAGAATAAGTAAGACATTGAAATTCACTTATATCACTTGTTTTAATGTTTTAGATTATGTCTAAATTAGAACGACTTTTCATACCCCAGTGCAGCACAGGTTTCTAGGAAAGAAAAAGAAAAGAAGTGCATTCCATATAACATGACATGCCTGATTGTGGAAAATATGCAAATACTGTATGAGTATTGTACGAATTTCTCTTTTTTAAATTATACATTTTATTTTCTTAGTCGATTTGGACCTTTTGTCAATATCAATGGTACTACTACTACTACTACTACTATTATTATTATTTTTATTATTATCATCATCATCATCATGACCACCACCACCACAAAATTTAGCCCATTTACTGTACCTGTTGTTTTGTTTTGCTCTACAACTCACTTTTCTTTTTTAGATGTGTTTCGAGTTCATAAATAAATTTTAAAAAATGCAATGATAAAATAATAAAGGTGTGTGAGAGCCTTTCTACCAAACCAT
Source organism: Clariallabes teugelsi (assembly GCA_030014215.1). Taxonomy (NCBI): domain Eukaryota; kingdom Metazoa; phylum Chordata; class Actinopteri; order Siluriformes; family Clariidae; genus Clariallabes; species Clariallabes teugelsi. The sequence continues at coordinate 5,762,596 of JAQMYG010000018.1, forward strand.
ATATTTGTATGCTTGTCATTTCTTCTACTTTTTATACTCTGCTAAAATATAATGGCTCAGTTTAATCAGTAATACAAAAGGGAAAATTGTAAATAAATAAATTAATAAAATATAATAAAATAATCATCATCATCATATTAAACTTATCTTTGCAGACTTATTTATTTTTTATTATTATTTGACTGATGTTTCAGATCACAAATTCATTTAATAAAAAAAAATTAAATTCTCCTCCAGTAAAACTAAAATGTAGAGAGGAAAATAGCCTGATAGGGTTTCTTAAAATAAAATAAGTGTTAAACATGTTTTGTATTGTTTAGTGCCCCCTGGAGGACAATACTGGAAATTAAAGCTCGGCAAACAGCTAAGCTAGTTTCCCTAAACAGTCATGGAAACTTTCAAAATATGGCATTGTAAATAATAGATTGTCAACTTGATTCTTATTATTCATTCATTCATCTCCTATACCGTTTATCCAGTACAGGGTCACGGGAGCCTGGAGCCTATCCCAGCAGACTCTGGGCACGAGGCAGGGTACATGCTGAACAGGGTGCCAATCTATCTCAGCACATACTGTACATGCACAAAGTGTGAAATCGAACCCGCGACCCTGAAGGTGCGAGGCCACTGTGCACTACACCCATTAACACTATTACTTTTAATGCATACATTCCAAGGTAGCATGATCTCTGAGTTAAGCTCTTTCTAATGAATTACTCTTGCATGTATGTGTGTTAGCTTCAGTCATGGACTGAATTGGGTCTTATATAACAGTCATATACTGTATAATCGGCCATTCTCCAAATATTAATACATAATAATGATTCCATCTTTACACATTTTCCATACATTTTCAACTCAATTGAAATTACATTTGACTCTTTCTATAATTTGAAAAAGAAAAAAATATTTGACTGATATAATCGTCTTCTTTTTTTAATTGCTGGCCTTTATAGATGTTGCACAACCCCATTGTAGCATGCTAACTGCTCCATTTTGTGCTGTAAAGTTATTTCTGAACCTAGTGGTCAAAAATGGGAACTGCCCTACAACAAGAGCTAATATAGAGGCCCAGTGGGACATGTATCACACTGCCCAGTGAGCACTGTTTTCACTATGAAGCAGGCAGGAAAGCTAATAACAGGGTTGCTTACAGGTTTTTGTTTTTTTAAGCCAAATTGTTCAAAAGGTTTACAAATCCTTTATAGCCATCAAGATTTGTTTTATTCCAAATAATCAGAAACTGGTTTAATAGTGTAAAATTTCCACAAACAAAGGCAACAGTTAAGTGTGTGTATGATGTACAGAAGCATTTTTATGGTAAGATACATAGCAAAAATCGGAGTGGAAAATGTCCCATGCAAAAACAACACAACAACAACAACGGGCTGCTTGAATTCTTTAAAATAGTTTTTTAATTATGTTGTGTAGCTTTTAAAGGTGTTACTGCGCTGGACATTGTGCAAAAACCTTGAAATATCTTTTGCATTGTTCGCTCTACTACTAGACTGTATTTGTCAACCCTCTAAACGCCTATTCCTAAACTTCACCAGATACTAGCCTATAGCAATAGTCAAATGTGAAAGCCTGTGAAATGAATTTAGTTTGAGGCTAAGTCGTTATTAATGCCATCCCGTGCCACCGAATTCTACGGTCGCAAAGTCGCTGCTACATCAGCGTGTGTAGTGTGTCATCAAAACATCGTCTCGTCCCCCTGGAGGAACTCTGTGTTACTATTATGGAACCATTTCTACTGTGCCTTTTAGCAGGGGGTCTCATCATAAAACTATTACACATCCACAAAGCAACACAAACTTTGAAAAGCACCACTATTCATGATCGCTATTTAGCTGTTGTTTTTCCCCCTACTAAATTCAAGTCTTTCTAGTATGTACTCATGCTGGGTCTCTTTTCCTGAATAGCGAGTATGCCAGAAACAGAAAAGCTAGTTCTTTTATTCAAAAGCACACAAAACCTACCTTGTGGTTTATCCATTCTTTTTTTTCTGTGTAATTTGTACTTTGATCGCTTGGGTTTTGCTTAGTCTGTTCACTTCATGTTTCAACGAAGGCATTTTGAGGAATAAAGAGACTGTGAAAGGAATTTGTATTG
>JAQMYG010000018.1:5770199-5786329 GCA_030014215.1 Clariallabes teugelsi
CTCCACATCATTGCATTCAGTTTTTATTCACAATTTGTTAAGTGTCCCAACTTTTTTGGAATCCGGTTTGTACAAACCTATGTGCATTTTTGTAATTTTTTAAAAATGAATGTGGCTAATGATAGATATTTAATATTGCAAACATAAAAGTTCATATAATACATTTACAAACTCTTTTAAAAGACTTTGAAGAAACCAAGTATATGACCCATCATCCGATATATTTATCGGATGTAAAGCTCCAAAGTCGGTTAAAATGCTCGATTTTTCCACAACCTTCTTCTCATGCACCGTAGATCGCAGCAGAATGAGGCTGGTGTCGTTTGAAAGCTAATGAAGTAATTTTTAACCTTTAGTCCAATAAATGGCAGACCGCGGTCTGGATCCGGACTGATTGACAGATCTATCCAGACCCCGATACTTTTCTGATAAATGAGAATAATTAATATACCAGTAATCTAGCGCTCTTTTCCTCATAGTAGGCGTGGCTATACGCACCACTTTACAGAGCCCATTAACATAATCGTTTACTGTGTATAGAAACAACAGAAAGGAAAGTGCAACACAGTATCGCTTACTCCAAGAAAAGGAAAGTATACTATGAAAACTGAAGCTTTGAAGAAGATGAATAGACAGATCAATATATGTTTATTCTTTCTGCGGGAACCACAATTTGTCAAAAAACTGATTATAAAGCTTTTTTTTATTATTTATAGACTTACAATGCGCGTGTTTGAAAAGAGTAGAGGAAGGGTAACTGTGTAAGACGAGAAGGGGGAGAGGGGGAGGGGCTCCTTACTTTAGCTTCACACACACACACACACACACACACATTTATTTTTACTTTTTTTTTTAAAAGGTAAAGTGCAGGTTAATTAGTTTTATTTTTACTTTATATTTTGTATGAATTATTTTTATGCATTTATTTTTTGGGGCTGTGGAACGAATAAGTTGAGTTTCCATTATTTCATATGGGAAAGTTCGATTTGGTTTACGAGTGTTTTAATACGAATTATGCTCGTAATCCAAGGTTCCACTGTATAGAGATCAGAGACCTCACCTCAAATAAAATGATATTGACCGGACCTTTTTAAGTTTGAATTCAGGACCGCTGCGTTGGAGTATAGAGGAAGAGTTACTACAGTACAATATGTCAGTTAACTAAAAAAAGTTGCGCCCACTTTTGCACTACTTTCACATACAATGACAAGTAATGAAGAACACTCGTGTACAGAAAAATAATCAACAACAGGCTGGTGTGGTGTAGCCTGACATGAAGCAGAGTTACCGTCACCACCCAGAGGTTTACGATTTCCACACAACCATAACACGTCCAGAACTAATTTATTCCTCTCGCACCACAGGAATTTCATGATTACAATTTTTAATTTTGTATTAAATGATGCATCGTATGTTTTATTATGAACCTTTCAGCCGGTACCACTTTCAGACCCGCTGTTATACACAAAACAAATCAACACCTTCTGACACCAGATCATTAATTAAACATTCTGATCAATCTAAACACTAATCCAACACTAATTCCTGACGAATCAGGATGAGATGAGCAGAACGTCGGATTCGTCTTTATAATTTAGGAATTATCAAACCCAGACGAAACCTACAGAACCTAGCGCACGCCAACTTTATTTCTGAACCCTGAGCCGACATGACAGAACAAACCCTTCTTATGAAATAATTAAAGAAAACAGATCCGGGAACCACAAAAGACCGTGAAACCCTCGCTCTGAGGAATAGGGATGTCAAAATAAAAAGTATGACATGACTTCATGGTCTGGCACATATCGCTAAAACTGGGATTAAAAACAAAGGGGTTTAAAATTTCAGGGAGGGGAAAAAAAACACACACACACACACACACACACACACACACACACACACACACACACACAGACGAGCTGAGTTAAAAAAAAAAAAAAACATCCCTGTTAAAGCGTAGAGAACAGAGCTATTGTTCTGAGCTAGAGTAAAAACACGCCTTGGTGAAGTGTATGTGTGTGTGTGCACGTGTATGTACCTGTGTGTGTAGTGATGTTTTTTTGACTGAACATATCTTATTCTCCTGATGATAAAAAAAAAGAAGAAATGATTTAATTATATCAGTGACAGGATAATAACGGGATTTGAGAGTGGAATAGATATAGCTTAAACAGATATAGCATATGTGTGTGTGTGTGTGTGTGTGTGTGTGTGTGTGTATGCATGAGTAAATAAAGCCCCAAAACACCATTCAGCGCAGTTTGTGTACAAATTAGGAGGCCACAACAGCCGCGCATGTCCTCTGGTACAATGTTTATAGATATTGCAGATATGATTATTTATCTCATGGTTATGGCAGGTCCGACTCTTAACATAATCAGAGATATATGCATAAGGAGATCAGATGATTTAGAATCAGTTTTCAAGCATCAATCCTGAACCATGGATAATGACACAGAACTTCCACAAAGGGTGTTCAAGTCAAACCAGGACTTTAGACTGTACAGAATTAAAGATCCCAGTTATGAAATTCAAAACTTTTCCCCTTTATTTCTCAAAATCCCTTTATTTCTCAATATAATCCCCTGCTACATTAATGCACTCATCCTAGCGTTTCACTAGTGCTTGGATACCATCAGGGTGGAAAGTTTTCTCAGTACATCGAACCCATGATCAAACTGCCTGCTTCACGTCTGAGACTCTGGCCTCCCAGGAATTCCTTTAATGGCCCAAACGTGTGGAAATGGCCGAGCCACCTCGGAGCGTCATTCACGGACATACGGCCTCATTTAAAACTTTTGCACCATTCAAATGTTTTGCTGCGCCTAATAGTCTCATCAATTTTACAATTTCATTTTTCTGCTCATGACACCACAAGTCCCGGTTTGACTTGAACGCCCCTTGTACTTCTAATGATTCTCACTTCTGATTGTTCAGGAACATGTTTCTGTCCGGGCTGAGTGTGTTTATAGCTTTTACAGCTCACCTCTATCTTGGTGCGGTACAGGACGAGTCGGCGCAGACGTCCGAGTTCAGCGATTCGGTTGAACGCCAGAGGTTCGAGACGGTCGCACGACGCGAGGTCGAGCTCCTGGAGGCTGAGGCAGGTCTGCGCGATCACCTCCAAACATATTTCGTTCAAGAAGTGACAACAAGACAGCTCCAAACACACCAAGTTTGCACCACAGGCCCTGATAAAACTAAGACAGTCAGAGACAAAGAGAGAGAGAGAAAAAGCGAGAGAGAGAGAGAGAGAGAGAGAGAGAGAGAGAGAGAGATGGAAAGACACTATGAAATGTGATTATAATGGTTTCATATTAGGACATGCATCAGGCCACATCCTAAATCATCACACCTGCAGAATCCGCTAGGCGTGACGGCGCCTCTGTTTCCGGTCCAGGACATGTTGAGGCGCTGAAGGAGCGCACAGCGGGATTGTAAGTGTGCCAGAGACAGATCGTTCAAGCGGAACCAATACGGCTGCAGGCTGAGCTGGACGTACTGCAGCGGGTCGTAACAGTGGCGCTGTAGGAGCTTGCAGCTCTGAGCCAGGCGACACAAATCTGGCACGGCCAGGTGACTCACAATCAACTGGATCAGCTGGGGAAAGACAGGATCTGTTATTACGGTGGTGCAGGTAGAATGTGTGTGTTTTGCTATTTTTATTTTTACTTGCAAGATGTTGCATATAAGTTTCTACGCTAGAAGTTAGATTTGCACTTAACTAATTTAAATTAGTTTGTAAATTACAGATTCACATCCCTCGTCCATTACGCCCATTGAGAGCAAAACTGGCAGTCTCTGGATGGGCGAGATCTCATACGCTCATACTTCCCTGTCAATCACGAAGACGCTAGCCAATCGAGGGCGTCTGACAGCTTATTTACGTGAAAGATAGCAGATAGTGCTGTCCTTAAATACTGTACATTAACCTATTTTTTCTTTTTTTAAAAACCTAAATATACACTGCGGTGAAAAAGTATTTCCGATTTTTTTATTTTCTTGCATATTTGTCACATTTAAATGGTTCAGATCATCAAAAAAATTTATTACACATAGATAACCCGATTAAATAAGAAATGCAGTTCATAAAAGATGATTTCATTTATTAAGGGTAAAAAGATGTGTGAAAAAAGTAATTGCTTCACCCCCCCTTGCTAAATCATGGTTAAACTGTGATTAACCACATTTTTTGGAAAGGTGAGTTAAATTTTACATGATACACCCAGGCCTAATTACAGCCAGACCTGTTGAATCAATAAATCACTTAAATATAACCTGTCTGACAAAGTCAAGGACGCAAAAAGAAACACATTTATAGAAATTCAAGAAGAAATGAAAAACAAAGTAACTGACATGTATCATTCGAGAAAGGGTATGAAGGAATTTCTAAGGCTTTGAGACTCGAGCGATCCATAGTGAGAGACTTTATCCACAAATGGAAAAAACTTGGAACAGTGGTGAACCTTTCCATTAGTGGCCAGACTACAAAAACTACTCAAAGAGCACAATGACGACTCATCCAGGAGCTCACAGAAATACCCAGAACAATATACTTTTGAACCTTTTGGAAGGTGTGCATCCCTTTACATCTGGCGTAAAACTAGCATTACATCAGACCAATAGTCAAACATGGTGGTGGTAGTGTGATGGTCTGGGGGTGCTTTGCAGGACTCGCCATAATTGATGGAACCAGAAATTCTGTGCTCTACCAGAAAATCCTGAAGGAGAAAGTCCAGGAGTCAGTTCACACACTAGCAAGTACAACTTTAAATTAAAGTTTCAGAGTGGCCTAGTCAAAGTCTGGACTTGAACTTGATTGAGATCCTTAATCAGGCTGTTCATGCAAAATTCCCTCCTACATGGCTGATTTAAAAAAATTCTGCAAAGAAGAGTGGGCCAAAATTCCTCCACAGCGATGTGAAGGACTCATTGCTAGTTATCGCAAACGCTTGATTGCAGTTGTTGCCGCCTAGGGTAGAATAACCAGTTATTAGGTTTAGGGGCAATTACTTTTTCACATAGGGCCAGGTTATCGTTGTGTAATATTAAAATTTGTTTAATGATCTGAATCACTAAGGTGTGACAAATATGGAACTAAAAAATCAAATACTTTTTCACCGAATATGGTCATCCGGTCCACAGTTGGTTAGTTTAGACCCAGGCTGTTGTGTAATATGGTACACTGTTTGTAAACTGCACGCTCAGTTTGTTTGCAAAAAAAAAAAAAAAAACAGACAAAAAACTTAGCAGACACGGCTAAATGTTCCCGAAATACACGTTTCTGTCTGTGGTGTTAAAAACGTGCAGGGAAGAATAAATAAGGATGCCGCAAGTGTGCGTCCTGGGATTAAAACACTGGTTTAATGTTACTGAGAAATAAGAAACAATACACTCGAGAATCCCGGAGCTAATCTCTAAACAAGCGGGAGCGTGTCGAACACGGTGTCAGCTGGCACATAATAGCCGTATAGCATTACAGACATAATAAAGTGTTAGCGGTTTGGCTGGAAGATCTGAGCTGGGCCTGCTGAACACATCATGCTGGCATTTCTGACGTGTGTGACGTGCTAATTATCCGAAAGTGATGATAAACATGCTATAATAAGGAATCGAGTCGAGACTTGAAGCACCCGGTGTTGAAACAACAAAGAAGTACAACCACTCTGGATCTCATTCATATAGCACCGATCTAACACAAATGAACTGAATTAACCTTCCCTACATGGTGTTAAACTCTAAAGTTAAAGAAATAAAGCTGAAATCACATTGATAAATGACATCATTACCTCCTGACCCTTACCCTTCAGCTCTGTAGCGTTATAAATTTGTGCTATACAGTGAACTGTACGTGCTGCAGACATCTCATTAGGCATGTGGAAGTATAATCCTATAATTCTAGAGGTAATCTATCAGTTTGCACTGGAATATTATCAGTTATCGGCACCTCGTATGGTAGTTTGTCGAAGTACCCGTTGCCCATGTTGGCCTCGTTGCAAGTCATGACTCTGTCGTCGTCGGGTATGATCTTGGCGATGACGGGCGTGGTGATGCTGCTGATGTGGTTGCGCCCGCCGCGCAGCTCAATGGCATCCAGCTCAGTGTAATAATCCAGTAAAGAGCTGTTTACTTCCAAACGCAGTAAATTAGTGGCAAAGTTAATCTGGCGAATAGGGGGGCAAAACCGGCGCGCCTGAGAACTGCCGACTTTGGTTGGGTCCCCGGCCCACAGCACCTCCCACCTGCACACAATGACACAAAGACATCATTAAAACGTCGCCTTCCTTACTCGCTGACTTCAATCCCATCACGCTACATCGTCACTGTGACTGGAAAGACACCACGTTGGCAGAGTGATGATTTCCCCAACAAACTGAGCATTATGGTATTGTACGCTCAGTGACTCGAATCCAGAACCATCAATACGCTGGTTGAGAATGGACCTTCCCTATTCATTCCCTAGAAAGTTCATTCCCTATTATGTTTCTATTACAGGTTCTTTGGAAGAAACCTTACTGCTAAAAAAAAAAAGAAATAAAAAAAAAAATTTCATATAATGATCAAAATGGTTTCCTTTAACGTAGAAAACAGTCATGTACTTTATTTTACACTGAGGTGTGCGTGAGACATCGAATATCGATTAATTTAAGGGAGCCAATACTTTGTTTTTTGGAAATTAGACAGGTCAGATCACATCATTTTGCACAAAGTGTATTTTTATTATATACAGTACAGTATGTTCCGAATGCTATGTCACAGCCTGTGTAGAGAACGTTTCATTTTTATATACAGTACACTACTCATCAAAAGTTTGGACACACCTTCTAACTCCATGGTCGTTCCTGATTTTTATTTCTTTCTACACTGTAATACAATGCTGAAGGCGTCCAAAATATACAATAATTTCCTTTGACCAGTTGATATTGAGATGTATCTGCTACTTGTAAGGCCTACATAACAGCTCTAATCTGTGGTGCTGTTTGTTAATTGGTGATTTCTGAGGCTGGTGACTCTAAATGAACTTCTCCTCTGGAGCAGAGGTAAGTGTTGGTCTTGCCTTCCTGGTAAGGTCTTCATGAGAGCCAGTTTCATCATGGTGTTTGATGGATTTTGTAAATGCACTTGACACAATACTGTTCTTGCAAGAACTGTTCCAGAGCAGGTGACCTTTGTGTCTTAAAATAACAACTACCTAATGCCATATGTGTTATTTCACAGTTTTGAAAAAAAGGAAAAAATCCAGTATTGATCTAGAATGTAGAAAATAAATTCAAACCTGTGTCCAAACGTTTGACTGGTACTGTATAACTGGGACAAAGTACGAACTGGGTGGCGTGTGTAGACCCCCTGGGGTTGAGCTGTGCATCAGGACTGGGCAGCATTTACTGCTTACATTAATCATTCATTATGACCAGTTTTTGTTTAAATTTTGATCAAGAGGACTAACTAAATTGATCAGAAAATACTGGCAACTGTCGGAGCAATTAGGAACTAGACTGCGGGATTGGGTCAGGAGTGTTCGAAGAAGTGATCGTGATTGGTGCAAATTTTATCAGGGTTTCAGGAAGCATGGTATAAAACAAAAAACAACAACAAAAAAGTCCTATGTGGAGCAACAAAACCATGTTGCTGCATAGGGGGCTAGAGCTGATTGGTCGAGCTCTCTCAGTGGGTTGGGATGAGAGACAGGTAGTGCGCTCACATCAATTACGACTCCATAGCATAATTGTAGTGAATAAAAGGTAAAAACGTCTTCAGAGTGTGTTATGCCGCTTCCAATGGTGCGTGTGCGAGCACTTCGTAAAGATGCATTCAGCTGGCATCATGTGGTTCGGAGGAAACACGTGATATTCTCCTGGTGATGGTGGCATCGGTGTGGGAGCCTGCTGGTGACTGGTGGAATTGGATTCGACTAAATTAGGGAGAAAAATCTGGAACACCCCCTCACAAAAAAAGGGGATTGGTGAGACCATAATTCGGGGAGAGTATTGAGAAAAACGTCCCTGCGCACATCTCTGAGCATAGAGGCAATTTCAGGAATAAAATACTGTACGTCTCTAAGAGGAATACTATTATTGTGCATTGTTTATCGGAAACTGGACACATAATATTTGAACAGATGATATTTAGATAATAAACAAGGGACTTCTGTGAAATTTAGCTCCGCTGCTGTGTGTGTAAAGCTGCTCTGAGACTGTACTGTATGAAAAACAAAAGTGTAATATTCTTGATGTTTTCTCTTTCAATTACCTGGCATCAGTAGTGTAGTTTTCAGCATAGGGGTTAAGTGAGCATGCAAGGATTTGGACGATTGCCCCAGGGTGGTAGGTCTCCAGAACGGTGATGGAGGTGGGGAAAACCTGCTCCTCAAACGCCACCTCCAGGAAATCTCGGCTGTGGAAGGAGCGCGGAGTGCGGCTGAACCCCCGCTCTACGCGCTCGTCCTCCCACCAGTGTCCGTACGTCCGAAACACAGCCGTGTGCGTGAAGTCCCCCGAGCTCGGGAAGACGCTGGGGGCTCCGGCTGCGTTCCACATCGTGTAAGACATGCTCCCTTCGCCGCCGTAATGCGAGCTGAAGTCCAGCACTTCCTTGGCATACTGATCCAACTCTGCCTCCGTCTTGGTGGCGATGGGAAGAGCTGCTCGACCGCATTGAAACGCAGCATCGTCGCGTGAGCCGCTCCTGCACCGACGCCAATGCAAAAACACGAAGGAAGACACGCCCAGAAGAGTGAGCATAAGGAAGGCACGGAGCACAGGCAATACACTAAGTGAAGGGGGATCTATACATTATATTAATAACCCAGCTTGAGCTCAATGTGAATGAGAATATAGACTTTTATTTATTATAACATATCGATTACTATATGATAAACTAGGGGGGTGCTGGGGAACACGTGAGGGACATGGAGGGGCGGTGGTGTGGCATCTACATTCCTACAGGCCGAGCTGCATGCATGACCTGTGAGACACACACACACACACACACACACACACACACACACACAGTGAGAGAGTTAGAACAGCAACGTTATAGCACATCAAGCCTTATATCAGCAGACATTGTAATTTGCAAATGTAAAAAGGCAATATGCACAGATACTGTATTTTTACTCTTTTTTTCAGTCAACTTCATAATTATTGGCACCCTTCAAGAACTCAAAAAAAAAATGATGAGCTGTGAATCGTACTATAGGCAGACTGTCCAGATTTTTGGCCATTGCAAAATAATTAATAAATATAATAATAATATATTATAATTATAATATTATAATTATTCATTATTTAATTAGGTTTTTGCCCATTGCAATTTTTTCAATTCAGTTCGATTCGTTAGCACTAATGTTTAAACTATTAAAAACTATTAAAAGTATATAATATATACTGGAATGCTGTGTTGGTTTGTGTTGTTGTCTTATCTCATAAAAAAAAAAGTTATCTTTTCTCACGGCAATTTCGCTACACTCCAGTCCAGTAGGTGGAAGTATTTTAATATAAACTTAAAAGAAAAAGACAAAGGGATACTCTCGCAAAACTTTGGACCCACTGTAGTATTTTTTTTTTTCATGAATTTGTCAATTTAACATTTGAATGTTTACCTGTGTACACTGCCCAGCCAAAAAAAAAAAAAAGTTACTACCTGGATTTAACTAAGCTAATCGTTATGAACATTTCTATTGGATAATTACTGCAGTCATTAGTATGGTTTAGCATCAAATTCTTTAACCCTAAGAGATGCAGTGGTGAAGTGCTCGCCCTATCATCTGAAGATCGCTAGTACGAATCCCGGGTGATGCTGTAGCCTCGGGGGCCTAGAGCTGATAGGCTGAGCTCTCTCAGCGGGGTGGGATAAGAGGGACTCGATCATGGCTCTACAGCCAATCATGGGCATTTGTGAACTCACACAAGCGAAAGGAGTGGATAGCGCTATCCTCCGAGAGTGTTACGCCGCTCCCAGTGGTGCGTGAGCGAGCAGTTCGAAAAGATGCGCTCGGCTGGCGTCACATGCTTCGGAGGAAACACGCGATAGTCTCCAAGCCTCCCTGACTGGTGGTGGTGGTGGCCTTAATATGGGAGCCCCCTGGTGATGAGTGGAATGTAGAAGACATCTCCTGCGGTCGTGGCAAAGATGTTACAGAAGGGTCTAAATATTGTCCTGCACAAGGCAAAGAAAACAACTAAGGAGATTTCTGAAAGTACTAAAATTGGGTTAAGAACTGTATAATGAACACATTATTAAAACCTGGAAGGATAATCCTACACCAACAACAATAAGGAAGAAATGTGTTCAGGAAAACATCCTAAATAAGCAATGATCACTTAAATGCAACAGAACTATGTTGCTATGTTCAGTAGTGAATGTAAGAGCATTTCCACATGCATAATGCTGTGTAGCCTTAAGAACACCAATTATCAGTGAGACTAATCAGGAAAAAAAGGCTTCAGTTTGCTAGGGAGCATAGAGAATGGTCCAGACTGACCCTGCTCCAGGGTGATGTTCGCATCAGGGTGAGAAGAGAGGCAGGAGTAGTGATGCAACCATAGTTGCCTAGTGCCTACTGTACAAGCCTGTACAAATATGCTTTAGTTGGTCAGCAACGTTGTGTACCCCCCCCAAAAAAAAATCAGGTTTTTTTTTTTATCAATAGATTTTTTTCTTCCCTGGTGGAATGGGCATATTCCAAGATGACAAAGGATTCATCCGGCTCAAAATGTGAAAGAGTACTTCAGGGAGTATGGGACATAATTGTCACACATGGATTAGCCACCACAGAGTCCAGACCTTAACCCGATTGAGAATCTTTGGGATGTGCCAGAGAAGACTTTTACGCAGCGGTCCGACTTTCCCATTATCAACAGTTAAACATCAAAGATCTTGGAGAGAAATTAGTCCGACTCCGAACTGATGCCACGGCTGTAATCAAAGCAAAAGGCGGTCCAAGGAAATATTAGAGTGTGCGACTTCAAAAAGTGTGACTCGATTCTAAATCGAAAACTGAGTAGGTAGTCAATCAGAATGCCTATTACCGCCACGGCAAAACGACAGCGGCCAAAATAAATCAGTCGCATTTTGTGAAATGACTGCCAGGTGGCGCAATGGGACGTTTCTTTTTAATTTTAAGTAGAGCTTACGTCATAAAAAGTCATAACAATATGTTGTATCAAAAAAATACTACATGGTACTTACTACATCCAGAACTATTGTACTTTATACAACAAACAGGAAAAATCTGAACCAGAACTATTGACATTTACTGTACAATAATGAGTTTTAAAAAATGGTTAAATGTTGTTTAAACAGACAATCAAGTTCACAAGCTGACAATTTTATTTGTACAAAGAACGAACTGTTAAATAGCTTATCTCTGTTTCATAGACATCAAACTGTAAATATAGAAATAACTGGAAAATTGACTTTCAGAATAGAAAATTTGAAAAACTTCAGGCCTGTTCTTAAATTTGTGCAAATTTCAAATCCTCTGGATTCTAGATTGGAAAATTGACATTGTTACCGTTTTTTAATCACTGGATTCGAAGAGATGGAGATTTTAATAACATGTGTTGTATAATTTTTTTAATCAGCATATACACAATAATTTTCTTTGGTGTTTTTTTAAATGTAAGAAAAAAGAAATCTATGAAAAACGCATCTCGGTTTATTAATCCGCACACTATTTTTTTTTTATTTTTTTTTTTTTAACTGTTCTGTTTCACTGAATAATCCATGACTTTTCATGAATATGTAAGAACTATTGACACCTGGCTCAGGTAACACCACACACACTCAACACACTCAGATCACAAAGAGTGACATCTCCTGGAAAGCAGACCAAACATCATCGCTCCCCCTAAACAGCGCAGGGCTCTGAACAGGTTTGGGATCTGGAATGTTGAGCATCGTGATCCTCCTCTTTAATTTCCTACGTAGTCCAATCAGCGCTCAACCGCACGTATAAAGTTTTCCAGAGCGCGCCGGCAGAAGTAGACTATTGATTATGAATGCGTCGGGAAAAACAGCAAGGAAACTGACTCTGGCCATTTTAATAATTCATTAATAAATTAGTATTTATTTTTGGTGATTAAGGTGATCATGTCCTCTCGTCATCTCCGCAGCAGTGGATGCACCTATAATTCATGTTTCATACGAATTACATAATCAAAATTTTGTTTTCCATTAATTTATATAAAAGCAGACATTACTCTTTCTATAAATATATATTTTTCATGTCTGTGAGGCGAGTATACACAGAGTTTCTGTTAATTTTTTGACACACTCAAGTTCACAGAAACCAATACAGAACAGCGCTGTATCCCTGTTTGCTGTCATTATTTTACAAAATCAGAAACGTTTTGTCGTAATTGTGAGTGCACTTAAATAAAAGTAGAGTCATATAAAAGCTATGTAGCTTATATAGTTTTTGCACATTAATATGACAATAAATGTCTGATGCACGCCCAGAGTTTTTATCATGTATAACACTGGCTACGCGAGTGTTATACATGATAAAATCTAAGGGCTCACTTTGTTAACATTTACTTTGCTTAAATTCGATGCAAATAAGAAACATCTATATTTAATTGAAATTCTAAATTTTAGTACTGTGATTGTAAATTTGTTTAATGTTTCACTTGAATTTATCTGCTACCACGTGAAATCCGGTTCATTAACCATTGAGAGAATGAACCAAGTCTATAGTTATAACGCCACTTAGTGGTAAATCCCTAATGCCATCGCTGAGGGACACGCAGCGGTCAAACCATTATTCTGGTTGAGTACCATCTGTACATGTAACAACAAAAGATCGATTAAATTGCACAATCGATTAAATCGTTCAGCTCGATCTACCTCAACTAGGGAAACCTACCGCTTAATAGCCACACCTACTTTGTAAAATTGTCTCTAGAAACCAAATATGTGATTGCAAATAAGTCAAATCCCTTTATCTTTTACCACAAACGAAATTGATGCACATTAACCTGACAACCCGCTGTGAACTATGATGGTATATCAATTAATAAAAATCAATGCAGTACTGTCCAAAAGTCTTACATCTTTTCCTTCCAAAGAGCCAGACTTTCTTGAAATTTTCTTGAACTTTTCAGACTTTCTTGAACTGCTGAGGATGTTACATACACAAGCTATTTTAAAAATGTTTTAAAAATCACAGTAAAAAAGTTGTTCTTATTTCTTTAATTAAATCTACATCATTTAATATAATTTAATATGGAAAAAATGAGAGATGGCTCATTGCGCACTTCTTGGTTACCTCAGTCAGGAGATTAAGACCTAGATCGTTCTTTTAAGGTGAGACTTTAAGAAGGGTGCCAATATTTTGACTAAATTTAGCTTAAACAGGCCAGCAAGCATTTCAATAAGTTAGGAATGAAACACAATAGGACATGATGTTAAACAAATAAATTAATGACAATTAATATTAATAATATCTAATCACAGCACATCCCAAAATGTTCTGTAGACCTTTCCTTACAAGTGCTAAAGAGCTCCTACTACTAAAAATGTCTTCCAAACATTTTAAATAAATATCCCGTGAAAAAGTCACCAACATTAAAAACTATATGATTTTTTTCCCCCTGCACAAGTTTTTTAAAAATCTCTTTATTTTTACTCATCAGCTGGTGTAGGGTCCACTGTGTACGAGCTGTTATTAAAGAAAGAACGTATTAGAAACAGCACCTTAATACAGACGGAATTATGTTCTGTGCTTTGCTCTTACACCAAAACTAGAGATCCAACAAAGTTATAAGGAGCTGCTGAAGGAACATGGGAGAAGAAAAGTAATCCTATGTAGACGCAGAAAAAAAAGAAATTTTTGTTCATTCCTTATAAAAATCTAATTATTTTGATCATAAACTTTTTTGTTTTATTTTGTATGGAGATATTTTAAATGTGGGAGGTGTCGAGTGTGATTATATTTGTAGGGTCTTTCTGTTGAATTTCTTTTTGCTTAGTTTTTTTTTTTTTTTGTTAATCTTATCTGTGATTCGTTAGATCTTCACTAAGCGTTAAATGCGAGCCAATCTTAGAGCAAGAAGGTGGGACTGTAGGGTTTTGTTTTTCTTTTTTTTGCAGTCTAGTTCCAGTTCCAGTTTAGTTACTGCAGTACACAGTATACTAATATTTATTAATTATTAAATCTCAGTGTAAGTGTTGGTCTAGAACACGTGTCACTCTTAAGTTATTTTTAATGCAGATTTTTCAACTGATGAATGACACTGAAGTGTATGGGTGACTACTGTATTACTTAGCAAAAGTTTAACATTAGTTTTGCAAAAATTCTTAGTCTTAAATTGTGCAGAATATCCACCTTTCATGTTACTTTAGCAATGATAACATTAAGTGCAGTGATACTGTATAAGCATGAAAGACGGTGAAAAAAATGTATTTAGTTATGAATCCTGATTATTCTTTGTGACGATTCACCTATCACCACACTAACTCCAAATTTGTTTTTTAATATTTTTTACTTATAATAAAGATGACGCTGCCAATCAGCCTCAGATATAAATGATTCAGTACCGAGTGCAGACGTTTCCAAGTGGCGCAACATAAACACATTTTTTAAAATCTCGTGCATTATAAGCCTCCGATCTGTCCTTTTTTCCCCCCAAACTCTGTGAGAAAATTAGCCTCAAAACTGCTTAAAGCACAGAGAGCGCTAATTCATTGAAAATATAAGCTGCAAACATGTGCTCACAGCCACTCAACTCGCGCGCTCAATGTCAAGTTGAGTTTTGAGACTTTGAAGGCGTTTGAGGCGGTAAAACACACCGTTTCTTTATAATCCTTCAGGTGACGCTCTAAACTATTTACACATTTTCATCCTTGTGGTAGAAGTGAATTATTTGGCAAGTTTGCTTAGAAATAATAATTATGTCCTATGACAGACATATGTACTACTTAGTATAAATATTAAACTATTACATTTGAAGTTAGTTTGTATTGTTTAAATGCTGCACTTGTTTTTTTTTTAAGTGAGAAAACTAATGTTATAAAGAATGGGTTATATATTTAATTTATCATTAAACTTTTTTTAAAGGTTTAAAATTGTATAAAAATCAGGGGAAAATGTAATATCGAATATTGATATGTATAAAATTGTAAGACTTATAGAGTCGCAATTTTAAGCAAATCGACACCGAGGTATCGTGATAACCGGAGGTGACTGGTGATTCCCGACCCTATATAATCCAGGACAGATCAGATAGATAGATAGATAGATAGATAAACACTGACCAATCGGAATGGAGAATTCAACAGTTTTACAGAGTAAAGGCATTTAAACAAACATTAGTCCGTGCACACGGTTAAACAGCACGCGCGCCCGAATCTGATCGACACCCCGGGCTGTGAGAGTGGAGGCGGAGAGCTCGTGCTGACCCTTGCACCGTCACATCAGCAGGAATAACAAAACTAATGCTCAGTAAACCTACAGCACTGTGTACTGATAAAACACCGCGAATAACTCACAGCGAATACCACTCCGGAAACCGGAAGTCCATCCGTATCTCCCTCTGTCCTCTGTCACACATACGGCTGGAGTTATTAAGTCAGTGTAGTACTGTTTGTTAATATTATTTATACTCAAGTGTCACTGCTGGCTCTCATGTTGTTTAGTTCCTATATCAACATCCGGGGAAGCGGTCACGCGCTGAGCATTGTGGGATTCGTAGTTCTCCGAGATCGTTAGTATGAGGCGACCTAGAAATGTATTTCCGCCTGGGAGAAATAAGGGCTAGACCGGATAAATATATACTATTTTATTTATATATTGTAATTTATAGTAAATTCTATCATTTTATTTTATTAACACATTTAATATTATTACGATTACACATCAGCTACTTTTATAATTTAATTAATTATCTTAAGTATTAAAAGCTTAAGTATATATAAATGACATTATACACACACACATATGCACACACACACACACACACACACACATAGAACTGAGTATACACATTTCAGGAAAAGAAACACTTGTATAAATATTTTAATATTAAATGAAATATTAATATATATGATAATATTATAAGAATATTATGATTATATTAATATAATATACATCATTCTATTATTTAAAGTGTGTATAAATTTTTAAATAA
>JAQMYG010000018.1:5790585-5803476 GCA_030014215.1 Clariallabes teugelsi
TTGTTTCGTTTCACTGTGTACTAACTGTATATGGTTGAAATGACAATAAAGCCTTTGAACTTGAACTTGAACTTGAGCATAAACAGAAGCGTTTGGAAATCTGGCAACAAAATTTGGTAGATACTAGGAAGGTGAAAGTTTCTTAAAGAGAATTATTACTGCAGACGAGACATGGATTCATCAGGGTGCGAATTGGCGAATTGAAGTGTTTATATACCTCAGCAGCAGCCTCATTTCCCCTCTCGTTGGTTCCAACCACTCAGCATTCAGCTGTTCATCTGTCATCATCTGCACCTGTTTCTCACTGGTTCATGCCTTAAGTTAGATGGATTTTATGCTTGAATGATTCATAGGTCACTGTGTGACTTAACAAGCAAAAAACCATTGCTCAAGTAAGGGGACTGTACTAAAAATGGAGAACTATTCCTTAAGATTATATTAAATACAAGAAAGTCTATCTCTTTTGAAGCAAAATATAAAGAAATGAATATAAAGAAATTTCGCACAGTACTGTACACCTTAAAGACTGTAATGGTTAATCAAAATGTTGAACACTCTTTCCATGCACAGCCTCCTCTGGGCATGTGGGCAGCCGTCTTTGTTTCAGACCAATGGAAACAATGGCAGCATTATACTGCTATATCAGTATCACGCTAATGATATTACTATTACAGCCTTCCTTATCACAATACAGGTGGAATAAATATCTGGGCTTTTCGCTTTGCCCTTCAGCACTGCAGAATTATCAGTAAAATAATAAACGCTAATCAAAACTATACACAGAAAATTATAGCTATCTTTTATTATCCATCAACCTCCGCTGATTTTTATTCATAAGTTCATCTTGCCTATCAGAATATTTGATTTCCACTCAGCGAGCATTTTGATTATTAAAGTGTTTCAGAGTTGTTGGGGTTTTTTTTCATCTAAATGACAGAATCTGCAAATGTAATTAACACGACGCGATAGCGCTGTGAGGGACTCATAACCTTCATCTTTCCCCTTGATACTGCAGTTATCGTTTTCATAAAATTCATGCAAATGGCCGAGGAGACAAGAACAACAAAACAAAAAAAACATAACAGAATGATTCAGTTCTGATAAAATCTAACATCATTATGGAGATATGAACAGGACGCAGTGACCCTTTAGTGGTTTTGTTGCTAACTTTTAACTTCTGCTTCTGCCGAACAGATCAGATATAAGACTTTATAGATTTAAGGTAACTAAATATGGCTTAGTGAAAGACCATGTGTCAAGTGAATTTATCCATGTAGACCTGTGCATACATATAATAATCCAATTGGCCAATCATGTGCAATGCATAATATAATCCAGATACAGGTCACATGTTCACCAAAATAAAAGTGTGTGATCTGTGTGATTTTAGCTGTGATACGGTTGTTGGTACCAGACAGGCTGGTGTGAGTATTTCAAAAACTGCTGATCTCCTTTGAATTTCACACAACGGAAATGGTCAGAGTATAGTCTGACTGGAAGGTTAACTCAAATATCCAGTCTTTACAGATGTCCAGAGCTGAAAAAAAAATCTCAGAACTCACAACATGTCAAATCTTAAAGCAGATCTTGCGGCTATGATTAAAGAGCTTGAACTTCTTCTTGTCGTTGATTATTACTTTTAAATCTGAGGTCTTACTAATTTAATACTAAATATACTGGATATTCATATTAATTTTACCTCACTGTCATATCGGAATATATTCTTGCTAAGTCTACGATTAAGATTGAGTTTCACGGTTCATTGTGCAAATACAGGAAACTTTAGCAGGGTCACCACTCATTTTTTCAAATTTTGCTTCCAAAGAGTCAGACTTGACTTGCGGAATAGATCTCCAGGCTTGGGTTGGTGGTGGAAGAGGGTTATAATGTGGACCATAGGTTGGAGAATGGTAGTTATTGAGTTGATGGGAGTGGAGGGAGGGACAAGGATAGTTGTGAGTCGAAGAGTTGAACAGCCCTGGGAACAAAGGTTGTTCTCCTCCTCTAAATCCTACAGTTGGGGCATCATAGTCATCGTCCTGATGGGAGCCACTCAAATGCAGAGGAGGGGTTCTGTGAGATCCTGCCAGTTGAGCTCAATGTCTGCTGCTCACAGAGGTTGGAAAGGGCTCTGACTGGTAGTCCAATTATTCTGAAACACACCTTGACTGCAGACGAGTTCTATTTTGAAGACTAATAAAATGGAACCAACATGAACCTGAAAACAAGAACTATGGCTTGGAACTGGGGCTAATGCTAACCAACCTAAGATACAAACAGTGAACAAAACCAGTAACTTCAACAGTCCAGGAAACCGATCAAACACAACAACAGCCGCAAGACCAAGGAACTAACTGAAACAAAGACTATACAGTATATAGACTGACTAATCAACTAAACATTGTGCGGGTGAATACAATTACAACTATGTGAGGGAGGGGAAATGCAATGCAGATGTAAACGTGAACATACAGTAAAATGCTAGAAATACAGTCACAAAAAAGTCACAAAACACAAAATCCACCAATGACATTATTACAGTAAGCCACACCGTGTCCTATGAATCGTTTAAGCATAAGAAAAGATCTAACGTAAGGCATGAAAAAGCGGAAAACAGGTGCAGATGATGACAGATGATCAGGCAGGCAATTAGTCACAAGTCCTTAAAGAGTCCATGACCGTCTTCATGGTGAAGTGGAACCGTGTCTAGTCACCACACACATCCTAAACAGACCACACGGGGCCTCCATGCGACAAGATCTCCATCCAGAAGCGGGGCACCAGGGCGAGTCAGACAGGTCCAGAGGGCAGGGGGTTGTCTGGATCACTGGCAGCCCAGGAGCGGCATGTGTAGCTCGATAAAGAGAGACAGGAAGAGGGAGAGAGAGAGAGAGAGAAGGGAGATAACAGTTAAGTATGGTCACAGTCACATCATGTATAAGACGACTATATATTTAGTGCAGAATGCAAGGAGGACTCCAGCAGGACTAACTGGATAATAAAATAAAAAGGATAATAAAAAAGGGAAAGCCAGAAGGAAACACAGACACGAGGGCTCCCTGGGAAGTAAAGCAACCAGTCACTTTTGTGTCATCAGCATAACAGTGGAAACTAACATCATGCTTAGGAATTATTTTGCCCAGAGGAAGCATGTAAAAAGAAAGTTGCAGTGGGCCTAAAACCGAACCCTATGGGGCACCAAACTTCACTTAAGAACATGCAGAATAGTCAACATTTAAATTTACAAACTGATAATGATCAGTCAAATAGGATCTGAGCCAGGAGAGGGCCGTTCCCTTAATTCCCAATACATTTTACAATCTGTGAAGGAAAATACCATGATCAATGATGTCAAAAGCTGCACTTAGGTCGAGTAACACAAACAAAGGGACGCAACCCTGATCAGAGGTCAATATGAGGTCATTTACTACTTTACCACAAGTGCTGTCTCTGTGCTGTGATAAAGCCTGAATACTAAAGGCTCAAGGTCAGGTTTCTTAATTAGTGGTTTAATAACTGCTAATTTAAAAGATTTTGGAACATACCCACTGCTGAGTGAAGAGTTAACTATTTTAACAGGGGTTCCATTATTGCTGGTACTATCTGTTTGAGAAAATGTGTCGGTTTAGGATCTAATACACAGGTTGATGATTTTGCAGAAGAGATGAGTGAAATGAGTTCACTCTCTTGAAAGGGAGTAAAATATTCTAGGTTCTGATCTGATATGGTTAGCTTATCATCTGCATCAATGTTTATTAAATTGTCTGGTTTCAAAGCCTTAATCTTTTACTGAAAAAGTTTTTGAGGTCCTCAATACTGCATGGTAGTGCTATTTCTGGTTAATTTTGCTACTGTGTTAAACACTGAAAGAATCTAGGATTATTTTTGTTATTGTCTATAAGAGTGGAGAGATACGTTGATCTCGGAAGAGTAAGAGCTTTTTTATCACTCAAGACACTTTCCTTCCATGCTATTTGAAATACTAACAATTTAGTTTGACGCCATTTACATTCTAATTTTCAAGCGGTCTGTTTTAAAGCGTTTGTGGTCATTATACCAGGGAGCTAAATATTCAGTTGCCTGATCGAGTTCTGTGCGGTCAAACAGTGATCCAATTATTACTGAGATTACTGATAAAGCTCTATGTGGCAGTTGATGTGAATGTATGTTTAATGCTGTATCGCCGGCATGTCTTGTTTAGGTTGCCAACCCATGGGGGAAATGCAAATCAGCCTGCACTGCAGGTCTTTGGACTGGGGAGGAAACCCAGTACCCTGAGGAAGCACAAGGAAAACGTGCAAGCTCCGGGCACACATACCAGAAGTGTGATTTAAACCCCCAAACTTGGATGTGCGATGGTATAGTGTTAACCACTAAGCCACCCAGAGGTGTAATTGCATAAGTAAATTCAAGAAAATAAATATCGCATATACTCCAGGTGAGTAAATGAATAAATAATTCACATACTCCAAGGAGGGCAGTGCATCAGTCATTCCACAGCTTTTGTGAATAAGCTGTTTATTTTACTTTTTTCTCAGTCAGACTTCAGCACTCACATTAAACCACATTTCCAACTCTGGAGGTGGTTTGTCAATCAGCCTTGACGTCAGCCTCGAGGGATCTGTCTCTCTTACCGTTGTTTAAAATCATGATTACTAATAAACCAATAGCATTTTCTTCAGCAGTGATGGACCAGCAGATTAGAAAATCCACCTTCCCCCCCGAAACGCCTGCTGATTCTCATCAAAACAGCACAAAACATTCAGTGATTAAGAGCGCGATGGGGCATGCTAATGCTAGCATAACTTTGCTGCTAGCGTGTCTGCTGGGACTTCGTTCAGGCAATAAGACGCATTTAATCAGATTGATGTACGTCATACACTCTGTGGCTGTTTGTAGTGAGAGATTAGCATTGGTGTGCGAAATATAGATTTCTCAAATGTGTAGAGAAGAGGAAATCACTCCTAGTTTATACAGCTTTGAAGGGTTTCTCATTCTTTAAAAGGAAAAATACTAGCCTTAAACAAAAAGTACCTGTAATCATCATTTGTGTGTTGACTGTGTACTCAAAGGTCGTAGCAAAAGTGCGGGGGAAAGTTAATAAACTGTTCAAGATGCTAAAATTTGCCACCCTGTTCCTATTATGTTAATCAACTACACAAGAGCTGTCTATATTTCTCTGTGTGGCTTCACTGTCAGAATATTCCATTCAGAACATTTATATTTTTTAAGAATAAAATTAATATGAAATTTAATTAAATTTATTCATTGATAGTATAGTAGTTAAATTTTTTTTATAAAATGCATATATATAATAAAACTGTAAATTCGGGGCACATAAGATGAGTAATAGAACACATCAAGATGGTTTTTGGAATTTTTGTCTGTCTGTTTGTTTGTGCACGCATCACTTAAAAACAACTGAACGAATTTTAATGTGGTTTTCACATTAAAATTTCACATTTGGCTGAGCTTTAGGTAAGAGGAAGAGAAGATATGCTAATTTGAATTATAAATGGAAAAACGCCTTATATCATAAAAAAATCGACCTTCAAAAAAATTATTTCTTCATCTCAAAATTCAACAGATGGCGCTGCACATTTTTTAAACACGTACTTATGAGTTTGCAATTGAAATCTACTTAATAAACACAATCTCACAGTAACACATAAAAATTTTTGTTCATTCCAAAATTCAACGGATGGCCATATTTAAAATGTTTTAAAACGTGTATGGGAATGTGCAATTAAAATGCACCGGCACACCTAGTATATTTTGGTCAGAAGGTTGATGGTTCTAGCCCCAGTTCAGCCGGGTTGCTGCTTCTGGGCCCTTTAGCAAGGCTTTTAATCCTGTCTGCTTCAGGGGCACCATATAATGACTGACCCTGCACTCTGACCCTCTGCGCTCTGATATGCAAAACATAAAGTATTTAGCTAGTGCACATCTATACTTCGTAATAAAGGTTCTGTGAATATTTGGTTAATTCCCATGAACTGTTTTTGAAGGAATCATGAAAGGAAGAAAATCTGACGATGATGGATGACGGACGATGCTGACGCTGACAGTTTCACAGGCAGGCGACACTACTGTATGAAATAGCTGGTGCACATCTGCAGCATTAAACATTGACTATGCAAGCCAGATGTCCATGACAACTTATTGTCCATGACATATTTATTAGTTATACATGATTGATAGAATATAGCCATCATTCCATGCGTATACCTCGTTACTGAGGATAATAAGGTCAGCGAGGTAGCTAATCAGAGAGGCATCGTAGAAAAACTCCTTCTCCTGTGCATGCATTCAGCTGTAGTCTACTACAATAAAAAGGAAATGCCACATAGCAATATTACAAAACCTTTGACTGTTATAGTATATTTGACAGTATTAGATAAAAAATATATAATGATGTGTGACAACACAGATAAGGCAAGACGCCAGATAGTGATCCTGTCTGTCACTTATGCTTCGCAGGCAGGTGACACAAAGAGTGTCTGAATACTTTTTGTTTATTTCACTGTAGATCTTCAAACAAAGTCCTGTGATGAAAATGACGTTGTTCTTCTTGCACCATCAATCAGCTCGCTGAAACAGAAAATGGTCTTGCATAAACAGAAATATTTGCGATGTTTCTGCATTGCCTCTTGCATATTTGTTATAATTTTGCATTATTCTATACCAAATGAGCATCGTAGCAGCAATATGAGCAAATGAGCATCGTAGCGGCAAAATGTGTTAGTGAGTTTTGGTACAAACTTTCATACACTGTACAGTTCTTAATCCTTATTTGTTGCAAAGTGGTCCTCTTTAAGATAACTGTAATATATGAGTACTTTATGAGGATATTAGTACTGAGGACATCTGGGACATAAATAAAAATTTTAATTTGTCATGTACACAACCATACACAGTGCGCCATACAGTGAAATGTTTATAGGACTGTCCAAGACCCAAAATAGAAAAAGTAGACACAAAAATAGAATTATACTACACACAAAAAAATAAACAAAAAAAATCTAATTAACAATAAAAAAAAATTTACATTTTAATTTTAACATTCAATCATCTTTTACGAGATGGTGACCTGACTCGCCCTTTTTCTGTCGTTGAGATGATGGGCTCTTCCAATTTGAAGGCCGTTGCTTCATCACAGGGTCGTTCCCATACACCCAAATTTCGTCACCGTTAATGATCCTCAACATGAAGGATGGCTCATCCATGGCACGCTGATGGAGTTCTTGGCAGACCTCGATCCGATGTTCTGCTCTTTGGTCAGCAGCCTGGGGACGAACTTGGCAGCAAACAAATGTTCAAACCCCACGTGAGCATGTTCAAATCCCACGTGAGGATTGCCTGGACTATTCCGTATGACACACCGACATTGGCAGCAATGTTGTGGATTGTTCTCGACAATCAGTGGTTTGAACATTTTTGTGGTTAAGCTCGTTGAAGATCTTCCTGATCTCTTGTCGTCTTCCAGTGATGAAATCGGAAACCGCACTTGCAGCA
Organism: Clariallabes teugelsi; assembly: GCA_030014215.1. NCBI lineage: Eukaryota > Metazoa > Chordata > Actinopteri > Siluriformes > Clariidae > Clariallabes > Clariallabes teugelsi. Next base: position 5,798,101 of record JAQMYG010000018.1, read on the forward strand.
CACGCGGCACTCAAAACACCACGAACAACTCAGTGCGACATCTCTATAAACTTGACAAATCATTATGAAGGTCGGTGCTCTCTGTGACTGTGCATGCAGCCTTGTGCACTATCTGTTGGTGTGTAATAAAACCAGTCTTGAAACTTTTTGATACCGCCTTTTATACCGCTTATACTGTATAAAGGGTCACAGGGTGCTTGGAACGTGTCCCAGGAGACTTAGGGACACCCTGGACAGGGTGCCAATTCATCATAGGGCACACACACACAAACACCCACACCCACACTACAGTCAATTTGAGAACGTCAGTTAGCCTAATCTTTGGACTGTGGGAGGAATCCCACCAAGCACATGGAGAACATGCAAACTCCATGCAAACAGATCTGAGGTGGAAATCAAACCCTCAATCCTGGCAAACAGTGTGTTTGCCCATGGCTTAAAGTGCAAGTCTTCTTATAAGCAAATGACTTGTATAAGTGGTAGCAGAAATCTAGAGAATTTCTTTGGGTCTAAAGGCATTTCCATGAAGTCTCTAGTCCTGTAGGCATTCTACCACCTGTGCCCACTATGTATAGCCTTCATCCATCCATCTAGGAACCTCTGTAGTCCAACTACGGAATGTGGAGGACAATCATGACCATTGTATTTATTCCTGTTTATTCACAAACTACAGGCAATTTGGAAATGTTAATTAGCCTAATCTGCACGTGTTTAGGAGGAAACCAGAGAACCCAGAGGAAACCAACAGGGAGAACATGAAACCTCTATGCACACGGACCTGACACAGGAATCGAACCAGGGACCTGGAGGTGCAAGGCGACAGTGCTAACCACAAAGTCTCCGTGCCAACCTGTATAGCCTGCTTTTGATTGAAGGATTGAAAGGAAGGGTGCACAAACTTCTGCAGCTCTTTTTTTGAAGGGGGAGGATTTCACTGGTACATCAACACACAATGTAAGCGTTATGCATTTTTGGGGAATAAAGTTGGAAACGCTGTGGTTCTGGTCAAGCTCGTTTTTGGTGTCCCTCCACCTCTCACACTGACTGACACACAGTGTATGTGCTTGCTCATGATTGTGTGTGTGTGTGTGTGTGTGTGTGTTTGGACATGGATGAATAATTAAGTCGCGTTCAAATCCACTGCGGCTGCGGTGTAAAGGGACAACGAGACAGATGGCACAGTGCAGATAGGATCCAACACACACACAAGCGCGCGTGCACACACACACGCGCCCCCCCCCCCCCTCCCCCCCCCGCCCCCCGCCCCCCCCATCAGAACCGAGCTAACACCATCCTCGCGCCTTTTGTTTCTGCCGTTTTTTAATTTCGGAGACTCGATCGAGTGTGACGCGGTGTGTTTACCGGGCGCGTCTGCTTAAAACCGTGAAGCGAAGAACATAATAGAAATTAACATAAGACAATCTTCCGGGGCTCGCCCGGTGCCGAATTAATCCGCCAGAACACCGCAGAGATTAAAGTAGCTCCGCTACTAACCGCTCTGCCTTTAGGAGGAATAAAAAAAAAAAACAAGAGGTGAGACGGATAAAGCTGCTAAATTTCCCTTTGGAGTCGTGAGCGGATTGTTTTCAGAGGCCGATAATCGGGGTATTAGGGCAACACTCTGTATCAAGAGGCCAAGAGAGTAAGGCTTGAAAAGAGAGATAAAGTGCATCCCTTCATCCATCCATCCATCTCTCAGGAGCAACCGTACACTTTTCTGTTTCCCTCTAATCTGCCAAAGATTTGTATGTAGAACGAGTGCATTTACAAAAAACAGTACCCATGTCACAATCAACCCCGCTCTCCCCATCCTAGGTGTGAGCGCACAGGTGCTGGTCATACCTCTAACACCAGAAGTTCAAATGTTCAAATGTATTTTTCACATACACAACTGTACACATGATATGCTATGATATGCAGTGAAACGCTTATATGATTAAATAGTATGATAGAAAATTTTCACTACAAAATCCAATTAAACTAAAGAACATTTAAACTAAATCAGAAATACATACAATGTATAAATTACACAATGTGAATGTGAAGTTTAGGGGGCGCGGTGGTGTATTGGTTAGCGCTGTCATCATGCACCTCCAGGGCCCGGGTTCGATTCCCACCTTGGGTTCTGTGTGCATGTAGTTTGCATGTTCTCCCTGTGCTTGGTGGGTTTCCTCCCAAAGACATGCAGGTTAGGCTAATCAGCATTTCCAAATAGCCCATAGTGTGTAAATGAGCATGTGAGTGTGTTTATGTTTGTGCCCTGAGATGGATTGCCATACTGTCCAGGATGTACCCTGACTTGTACAGTACCCTAAGTTTCCAGGCTCCATGATTCAAGTACACAGGATTCAAGATTCTTTTTTGTCACTATACAAGTATAGCGGAATAAAAGCAATCTGTGCAGTGCAACTTAAATTCTAACTTAAATTACAATTTATACATTATATTATATAGTATACATTATTTATACAGAGTCATGTAAAAAATGTATACACACTTTAGGAAAAAGAAAAACGTAAATGAAAAAAAAAACTTAATTTACATAATACTATATAATAATATAAATTATATTCTATACTTATATATATTTAATATTAAATTTATTGCTATAAGTTATATATTGAGGTATATGATGATAATATTATGATAATATTGTTAATATTATATTAATATAATATACATCATACTATTTTTCTTTCCCTGAAGTGTGTATACATTTTTTGGCGAATATATATACTGTAAACTCAGCCTAATACATCATAAATCTAATAAATACATATTTATAAATACTTGCAAAATGTAAACATTTTACATAACACAACAGTGGATAAAATTTGTGTAAACATGTAGATTGTACATAGTTGAGCTCCCGGAGCAAGATAATGCATTTAATAGGTGTGTTCTATTTAATTGTGTGTATTTTCAAGTTTAACTCCCTTATTAAAAAATAAAGTGATATAGTCAATGAGTTAGTCAATGAGTCCAAAGTTTAATTGTATACTGAGAAATATATAATATATATAAAACTATAAAAGTGTAAAGACATGGTGTGTCGGTATGAAAGCAGCAGTATGGGTGAAACATGAAGCAGGGAATAATGTGTGTGGCAGCATCATCTGAGTTCGGGGAGATCATTTTTTTCACATCTGATTTAAAGTAACTCCAGTCTGAAGTGAGAATATTTTCTTCAAAAACAAACAAAACAAACACTAACCATCAGAATCAGTCAATTTGGTTGGAAATTACGATTGAGTAAGGCAGGCAAGGAAATTGTTGGAAATTTTCAAGTTTAAACTGAAGGTCTCAATACTATACGGTGAATTTTTCGAAAAAAGTGACAACCAGTCATTCCAGTTAAAGCTTTATAAACAAATCAGATTGTTCCTGGACACATTAAAATCAATCATGCCTAATGTGAAAGTGCTCTAAATGTAGCCCGTTACTTTTAACATCAGTTTCTTACTTAAAAAACAAGGGCAGCATTTAAACAATACAAACTAACTTTAAATACAAGAGTTTAACATTTAATTTAAAAAGTTATAATTTTAAAAAACTGATATGTCTAAACCAACTTAGCAAATAATTCACTCCTACCACATGGATGCAAATGTGGAAATATTTCAGAGTGCACCACCTGTAGGATTATAGGCATAATGACATCTTACCAACCGGTACATCTCTATTATAAATGTAATAAGTCATCAAGTCAATGAGGCAATACATGAATCGGCACACAAAAGAATCATGATTCATAACTAAATAAATTGTGTCCCCCATCTCTACTAGCAGTATAGATCTATACTAATCTTTTAAAGTTTGAAGTTGAAAAAATATTGTTTTATATTGAGTAGGGGGAAAATGTTAAGTGATACTTTGGCTGCAGTCATAGTATATATCAGGGTAAGTTGTCACAAAGTGACTATTTGATGTAAATGGAAACTTCTTGTCAAATTCTCCTCTGTATTTGCTAACATTGTCTATAAAAGTACAATAACACACATAGTTAGCAGTATATTTCACACACTGTGACCTTCTGGAGCAGTGAGAATCAACCTATACCACAACGTCATGAGTAAACATATCACATATACACTACATGGCCAAAAGTATGTGAACACCTGACCATTACACCCCTATGCTGCTCTTCTCCAAAGTGTTGCCATAAAGATGGGAGCACACAACTGTATAGAATGTCTTCGTATTGTGTAGAATAACATTTACATTTATGCATTTGGCATTACTATTTCCGTTCTGCAACTAAGACGACCAAGTCTGTTCCAACATGACAATGCCCCTGTGTACAAAGCAAGCTCCATTCAGACATGGGTTGCCCAGGCTGGTATAAAATAACTCTTGAGCCCTGAATTCAACCCAACTGAACACCAATAGCATGAACTGGAATTCTGATTGCACCCCAGGCGTCCTCAACCAACATTAGCACCCGACCACATTAATGCTTCTGAATTAGTCTTCTCAGTAGAGTGGAAGTTATTATAATAGGAAAAAGGAAACAAAATCTAGAATAGAATGTTCATCAAGTACGTATGGTTAAGATGATCAGTCAGGGCGGAGGTTCTACCACAGTCGTAAAAATGGAATAAATACAATGGTAATCACCATTGGCCTCCATGGTCCCTAGTTCCGACTTCAGAGGCTCCTAGATGGATGGATGGTCGGTCAGGTGTCCACAAACTTCTGACATTCTGATAAAAACAAAAAAACACAAAAAAACAAACAGTTGCACAAACACTGTTTGTTTAAGCACAGACTGTAGGAGAAACTTTAGATAACAGGCCACACACATTCTCACTCGCGTTCAGCCATCCAAAATTAAAAGATAAGCCGTATTGTAATTATTTAAGAAAACAGCGCCACCTGTTGGTGTCATATCTGAAGCCACACACAAACCACACACATGGCAAGCAGCAGGAGGCAGATGGAAGGGTCACGGTTTGTGCCAGGCGGTCAGACAGCCAGGAGATGAAGCCAGCAAAACACACACACACACACACAGACACACGCACACACACAAATTTGTTTGCTCCGATTTGTGGTCAGGGTGTTGGGGGAGTTCCCATTTAATTTCTCTCTCTGTTTACCCTTATAATGGGCTGAGACAGAAAAAAAGCTTGTGTGTGTGCATGTGTGTGTGGGTGTGTGTGTGTGTTTCTTTCATTCTGTGGCCAAGCTCTAAATCTACTCTACTACAACTAACTAGTTTCCAGTTATTGCATCGGAGCATGATGTGCATGCCAGGTCTCACTTGTATCAGTTCCCAGATGTTGCCTGTATATCCAGATGTTTTCAGGCAAAGAAAAAATATCCCACTACATCCCAATATCCCAAATATCCCAGTTCTTTCTGGATATACATATA
>JAQMYG010000018.1:5863157-5875281 GCA_030014215.1 Clariallabes teugelsi
ACTGTATATATCACTTATCACTCGCTCATTATCTATACCGCTCTATATTCCACGAGACTTAGAGCACAAGGCTGGATACACCAAAAAGGGTGCCAATCCATCACAGGGCACATACATACACACACTCACGCACTTAGTCACTCACTATGGGATACATCAATTAGTCTAAACTGCATGTCTTTAGATTGTTCCCACAAAGTTGTGAGCATGAAATTGTCCAAAATATCTTGGAGTTAACAGTTCCTTTCACTGGAACTAAGGGTCCGAGCCCAACGCTCTCCAACAAATTTGATCCTTGGCACAATGCAGTTAGACAAGCACTGTTCTCCTGGCAACCGCCAAACCCAGACTCGTCCATCGGATTACCAGATAGAGAAGTGTAATTCGTCACTCTGGAGTCCAGTGGTGGCGTGTTTTACACCACTGCATCCGATGCTTTGCATTGCACTTGGTGATGTAACGTTTGAATGCAGACGCTCGGTCATGGAAACCCATTCCATGAAACTCTCTACACACTGTCTGTAAGCTAATCTGAAGGCCACATGAAGTTTGGAGTTCTGTCGCTATGAAAGTTGGCAACCTCTGTGCACTATGTGACCCCGACATTTGATTTTACGTAGCCTACCATGAGTTGCTGTCATTCCTAATAGTTTTCACTTTGTAAAACTATTACTAATACCACATACAGTTGACTGTAGAAAATTTAGTAGCAAGGAAATTTCATGACTGGACTTATTGCAAAGGTGGCATCCTATCACTGTACCACGCTAGAATCCACTGAGCTCCTGAGAACGACCCATTCTTTTCACAAATGTGAAAAGCAATCTGCATGCCTAGGCGCTTAATTTAATACACCTGTAACCAAGGAACTGATTGGAACATCTGAATTCATTGATTTGGATAGTTGAGTGAATACTTTTGGCAATATAGTGTATATATACTCTTTCACACTAAATGATTTTCGACGTACACTGATGTCGTGACATGTAATGTCAGAAAGACCTTAATATACTGTATATACTGTACACAGCTGCATCTCAATGAATTATTTCAATTTCAATTTTCAATCTCAATTTTATTTATATAGCGCTTTTAACAATGGTCATTGTCTCAAAGCAGCTTCACAAAAATGAAAGAAATAAAAAAATTAAAATAAAATTATTATGCTAATCAATTTCAATTTAAATTCTATTAAAAAAGTATCATATATTACAGGGATTATGTAAGTATCCCGATTTTTCAAAGCATATGATGTGATTTCTTTATAGGTATCTATCCATCTATCTATCTATCTGAACTACTATGGCTTTTACTTAACTTTCCTATATCTCTTCATCCCTTTCTTTCGTTCTTGCCCATTGAAAGCCTTGAGGGCCCCTACAGTACCTTCCACAAAGCAAAGCCTTTTCAATTGCTGTAGCACATTTTAGGGCCCATGTCACTCAGGGGCTCCTTGAATCGTTCTTCCTTATTTTAGGTACCCCTGGCACGCTATACAACTGTAGTGAGCAGGAAAGCATCTCAGAACATCGGGGTGGATGAGCTACAGTAGCAGAAGACCACATTGGGTTTCCACTTCTGCCAACTAAAACTCAGTGGCTACAGTGGGTACATGCCCATGAAACTTGAGATTTAAATAGGCTGGACAAGGTGACACCTTCAAGTCTTAACCCAAATTCTGTGCCAGAATTCCTAGCCAGGGCGAGGGCCTTAACAGATATATTAGCATGAAATCTTTGGAAGTCGCTCCCTTTGAGCAGGTGATTGAGCATGGCAGACAAAATTACATACTAAAGTGCTATTGCATTGTTCCTTTTGGTACAGATGAGCTGACGGATAATCCAACTGCACCATTGGAAAAGACAATGTTGATGAAAGACTTTTATTACAAAATAAATCTTCTACCCTATCGAAGATCACCTTTTAGTTCTAAATATTAATGTCATTTGTTCATGGTGGAATGTTCCTCCAGGAGTTCTCAGGAACGGTGTTATTAGCATTATGTAATGCGATAGGGATTGTAATGAAAAAGAGTGGAGCAGTCAAAGTGCGCTGCTAAAGCATCGCTTTATTGCTATCACAGTTAACTCATAACTCATTCTTCGTGTAGCCGTGTTTGTAAATACGCACTAAATAACAGTGATGACAGCATGGGGAAGTTTTCACTGGTTAATATGTCAGTGCACTAAGATAACACTTGTTCCTGATCATGTACAAGTCAGCGATGACAGAACAGCAAGTTAATAAAGCATCAAAACACCTCCCACTTCACTGCTCAGATGTCTGATTGATATACAGTAAATATTCACAACTGGCAGTTACTGTACTATGCTAGAACTTTTGGAACTTAACAGATTTAATCGTAATTCATTAACCAGATTTCCTGTCAACTCCAGAATTATTGGCACCCCTCAAAAATGAGAAATTGCATTTACTGTTGTTGTTGTTGGTCTTCTTATTTCTGAGCTTCTTCTCACCTTCGCCTCCTTCTCCCCCTTTTCTTCTTCAGCTCCATAATATTTGGCACGAGCAAAAAAATTATTTGTTGTTCTCATTGATGCTGCTGCTCTTATTCCTTTCCACCTTGTCCTTTTAGTTGTTGTTGGTCCTCTTCTTAATTTTTTCTTCTTTTCCATCATCATCATCATCATCATCATCATCTTCTTCTTAATTCTTCATCTTTTTCTCACCCCTCACCCTCCTCCTGGACATCCTGGATCCTGCTCAGATGTCCAAACTATCAGTAAACACTGTTCGAGTGATGCAGAGTACCTAATGCTGAAATATAGAACACACACACAGGTCTAAGATTGTCTAAGATTCTGGAGAAAGTAGTATATACACAACTAATTAGTTATCTTAATGAGCATGAAATTCTTGAGGTCTTTCAGTCTCGTTTTAAGGCTCTTCACAGTACTGAAACAGCTCTATTAACGACATTTATCGTATTACCAATTCTGGTGATTCTGTGATTCGTCTGCTGCTTGACTTAACTTCTGCCTTTGATACAGTAGACCATGACATCCTTCTGTCACGCTTAGAACACTCAGTGGGAATTAGAGGGACAGCTCTAGCCTGGTTTATGTCCTATCTTATTGATAGAACATTTTCTGTTAGTCTTGGAGATCAGCTTCTCTGACATATGGGATCCCACAGGGTCTATCCTTGGACCCCTTCTTTTCTCTTTTTATTTGTTGCCGCTCGGCTATATCCTGAGAAAACATGGCATCTCCCTTCACTGCTATGCAGATCATAGTCAGATTTATCTCCCGTTAAAACAGAAGGAAGGCTACTCTGTCAAGCCTCTGTTAACATGTCTAGATGACATAAAGACATGGTTAGCGCAAAAATTTTAAAATTAATGATAAAAAGACGGAGGTTTTGGTATTTGGTCCTGGTGCCAGGGGTAGAGTTCCACCTCTGGATTAAGGAGCCTTGGAGCAGTATGTTAAACCCACAGTGTCAAATTTGGTTGTTATTTTTGAGCATGGCCTTAAATTTGATGAACAGATCAGTGCTGTGGTTCGGTCCAGTTTCTTTCAACTAAGACAACTGGCAAAACTTTTTTGTCCTTTAAGCATTTTTTAAATAGCCATCCATGCCTTTATCACCACTCGCATCGATTACTGTAATGCTTTGTATTTTGGGGTTTCCTGATCCAAAAATCTGCTGCTTGACTCTTAACGTCTACGCGTAAAAGGGAACATATCTCTCCAGTTCTGGCTTCCCTTCATTGGCTCCCGGTACAGTCCCGAATTAATGGAAAAAGTCCCATAAATGGTGTAAAAACCATATTGGACATATTTTCACCAGAGGCTTTTAGACATAAATGGACAAGCAAGGCATCTCTACAGAATCACTCATCGTCTATACCGCTTTATCCTGTATACAGGGTCGCAAGGGTCTGGAGCCTACCCCATGAGACTTACTGGCCGAGCTCTCTCAGAGCGGAGGGATGAGACGTACTTAGTGCTCCCACATTAATCACAGCTGTAAAGCCAATCAGGGGCGTCTGTGAGCCCACGAAGTGCAAGGAGCGAATAGCACTGAGTGTGTTACGCCGGCCCCAACGGTGCGTGAGCAAGCAGTTCGAAAAGATGTGGTCAGCTGGCATCATGTAGTTCGGAGGCAACACGTGATAGTCTTCGGCCCTTCCGACTGAGTGGTAGTAGTAGTCTTAATGTGGGAGCCCCCTAGTGACAGGGTGGAATTGGACATGATTAAATTAGAGAGACAGTCGGGGAAAAATTTAGAAAACAAAAAAACTCAAAGGAATTCATCACAGGCTACAGACTCAGAAGTAGAAGAATGAACACTGACAGCCACTTCTCTACAAACAAGTAAAAAAAATTCTATGGCTGTTTTGAGCCCCATAACACCAAGCCAAAGAGCAGGGACATGGGCAGTGATGAACTGCCGGAAGGCAGTTGGCCCAGATATCATTGCGGACGTACACGTAAAAAAAACCTACACTAACGTATTTAACCCATCCCTTTCACAAGCCACAGTTACTACCTGTTACAAAACAGCCACTATTGTTCCACTGCCGAAAAGGTACAAAGGTAACTGTCCGAATGACTACCTGTCTGTTGCACCGACTCATACAGGTATAGTGATGAAAAGCTTTAAGAGAACCATCAAGAGTCACAGTCCAACATTTATACCGGACACACTGGACCCTATACAGTTCAGCTACAGTAATGACAGCTATACATCCTACTGCTGTTTATCAATAATTGCTTGGCTTTAAATAATAGTGACACTGGTTAAGCTCACTAAGATCCCCATGCTAAGCGTGCCATATGATCACTGCAACTGGGTCATGGACATTTCAACAGGTAGACCCCAGTCAGGATGCCAATTTCTAAAACAGTAATTATAAATACAGGAAATGCTCAACGTTGTGTGTTCGAGGCCCATGCTGTACAGCAATGGGCAAAAGTTTTGATAATGACAAACATTAATTTTCAAAAAGTCTGCAGCCTCAGTTTTTATGATGGCAATTTGCATATACTCAAGAATGTTATGAAGAGTGATCAGATGAACTGCAAGATGGCAAGTCCTTCTTGGCCATGAAAATGAACTTAATCCCCCTTTTTAAAAAAAAAATGTCACTGCATTTCATCCCTGCCATAAAAAGGACATATGTCAGTGATTCTCATTCTCTTGTTAACACAGGTGAGAGTGTTGACAAGGACAGGGCTGGAGATCACTCTGTCATGCTGATTAAGTTAGAATAACAGATTGGAAGCTTTAAAAGGAGGGTGGTGCTCGAATTCATTGTTCTTCCTCTGTTAACCATGGTGACCTGCAAGGAAACATGTGCAGTCATCATTGGCTTTGCAAAAAAAGGGATTCATGGGCAATTATATTGCTGCTAGTAAGTACCTAAATCAACCATTTATCGGATCATCAACAACTTCGAGGAGAGAGTTTAAATTGGTGTGAAGAAGGCTTCAGGGTGCCCAAGAAAGTCCAGCAAGCTCCAGGACCGTCTTCTAAATTTGACTCAGCTGCGGGATCTGGGAACCACCAGTGCAGAACTTGCTCAGGAATGGCAGCAGGCAGGTATGAATGCATCTGCATGCACAGTGAGTTGAAGACTTTTGGAAGATGGCCTGGTGTCCCGAAGGGGAGCAAAAAAGCCACTTCTTTCCAGGAAAAACATCAGGGAGAGACTGATATTCTGCAAAAGCTACAGGGATTGGACTGCTGAGGACTGGGGAAAAGTCATTTTCTCTGACGTATCCCGTTTTCATGATTTTTTCATGACATTCTGAAAAAAGTTTGTCCGGAGAAGAAAAGGTGAGCGCTACCATCAATCCTATGCCATGCCAACAGTACAGCATCCTGAGACCATTTGTGTGTGGGGTTGCTTCTCTCTTGCCTAAGAGCACAGCCATAAATGAAGAATGGTACAGAAAGAGCTTCCGATATCCAAGAACAGTTTAATGACAAACAATGCCTTTTAGAGCATGATGGAGCACCTTGACATAAGGTAAAAGTGATAACTAAGTGGCTCTGGGAACAAAACATCGAAGTCCATGTCCATTTTGAGTCCATGACCAGGAAACTCCCCAGACTTTAATCCCTTTTAGACATTGTGGACAAACAATAACCCACAAATTCTGACAAACTCCAAGCATTGATTATGCAAGAATGGGCTGCCATCAGTCAGCATGTGGGACCCTCAAGTTGATTGACAGCATGCCAGGCCGCGTTGCAGAGGTCTTAAAAAATTAGGGTCAGCACTGCAAATATTGACTTCAAATATTGACTTTTTGCATTGAAAAACAGTTGCACATTTGAGCGCATCCTATCCACTCCTCCTCATAGTCTGGTTCGGGAGCAGCACAGCACGGGACTGCAAGACTTTTCGGTGCAAAATGTCATTGGAACAGCCCTCCCGGTGTTCTCAGGATGGCTTATAACATTATTAAGGACATCACCCACCCACAACACAAACTGCTCATGCTGCTACCATCAGGGAGGCGCTATAAGAATAGAGCAGCTAGAACAACAAAGCTGAAAGACAGCCTTTTTTTCACCTCAAGCCAATAGGCTTGTAAATAAAACCCACCACTGCCCAACACCCTCTACCCGCCCTGGCATTGCAGGCCTGTGACTGTGAACAGAGATATGAGTTTTTACTCCACACTGTTATAGACATACAATCAGTTAACACAATAACATCATATTATAGACTTACAGAACCACAGATCTACAGCGTTTACACTGGAATGAATGATTCAGCTACACTTGCATTTTATACAATATGTTCTATATCTGAATGTATTCATAATTATTGTAGTTTATAACTGTGTTTGTGTGCTCGAGGATTGCCAGAAGATTAAGTTGATTGTGCTGTGTGATGTTTTTAATAGGACATAAAACAGTAGAGTTTGAATGAATTTTAAAAAAGTTTTCTTCTCCTCTTTTCCTTCTGCTTCTTCTTCTTTTTCCCCTAATCCCACCCTTCTCCTTCTTTTGGGTCTTCTTACTTTTCCCTCATTTCTTCGTCTTCTTCTTCTTCTTTCTGTTCTTCTACATTTTCTTCTTTTATCCCTGCTTCTTGTTGTTCTTCTCCTCATACTGATTTTCCTTGTTTTTCTTCTTCTCATTCTTCTTCTTCTTTTTCCTCCTAATCCCAGCCTTCTCTTTATTTTGGGTCTGCTTACTTTTCCTCATATCTTCCCCCACTTTTTGTTCCTCTTCTTCTTCTTGTTCTTTTCACCATCCTTCTCATTTTCTGTCTCCATCTCCTCCTCTTCTTCTTCTCCTTGTTTCTCTTTCTCCTTCTTCTTCTCTTTCCTTTTCATCCTCCTTTTAGGTCTTCTTCCTCTTTCTCATTTCTTCTCATTTTTGTTCCTCTTCTTCTTCTACTTCTTTTCCTACTTTTCTATTCCTGTTTTTTTCTTCTTCTTCTTCTCCTCGTCCTTCTTCTCCTTGTTTTTCTTCTTCTTCTTCTTCCTATTATTATGATTATTATTATTGTTCACACTGTTTCTCTTTCTTCTTCTCCTCATTGTTTCTTCTTCTTCTCCTTCTTTTTTTAATCCCCTCCTTGTCCCTCTTTCTTTTAGGTATTTTTTCACTCCCTTATTTCTTCACATTCTTCTTCTTCTTTCTTAGCTTCTGGTAGCTAATTTTTTAAAATCATATTTAACACTAGTACTTTATCTGTGCTTATTAATTAATTTGTTTGTTTGTTTCTTCTGTATTTGTTTGTATACCTGCTTTAGACCGGAGCTGCTAGATTAAGAACCACTTATAATAATTGAAAATAATACTTATAATTGAGATAAGTGGATTGTTATTCTCACAGCAGACTGAAATGATTATTTTTCTTCTGCAGAGACTGACCAGCGTACGCTTATCAGCGGAGTGTTCCACTGAGCTGTAATGAACACACAGAGCTCGCGAACGCAGCACAGCGAACTCCCAGAGGAAAGAAAAGGAAAAAAATCACAGGGTATTGAAGGTGAATGAGTGCTGGTGTTATGGCAACAAGGAGATCAAGCTCATGAGCTCCAGAACAAGAAAGAAAAGCAGATTAGAAATGAATACCAGAAGAAGGAGAAGATATAAGAGAAGCAAGCATGAAGTAAATAAACAATGAGGAATGTGAAATAGAAGCGGACCATCATGAAGAGGAGAGACCGAATTTTTAAAATAGCAGACTAACAAAAAAAGAGTAGGGACAAACAGTAGAAAGAGGAGAATGAAGAAAAGAAAATCAGAGTGTTAATAATGATGAATGCATGATATCATCATATGATGGGAAACAATTAAGCAACGAAAAGAGAAGAAAAGATGGCAAAGAAAGATGAAAGTGGGGAGAAAATGGAGAGGGAATGTGATAAACGTAAAACAGACCAGAAAGTGATGTAGAAGCAAAAGAAATGGGAGAGAGAGAATGAGACTAACAAAGAAAGGGGAGAAAGATTCATAAAAGAAGAAAAAATCAGAAAACAAAAGGTGAAATTTAATAACAGTTAATGAATGACATTTCAAAGGACCGTCTTGAGGAGAAAAGATAGATTTAATAAACAAAAAGAAAGAAAATGGAATAGAGGAGGAAGAACAGAAGAAAGAGATGATAGAAGACAAGGAAGAAGCTGAAGCTGAAGAAAAAAGTGGAAGAAAGGGGAGAGGGAGAAGGAGAGGAAAAAGAAAAGGAGAACACAATGGAATGGGGAGAAGAAGGAAGAAAAGAAAACAAAGATGACAAAAGATTAAAAATAAGAAGAACTATAAGGAGAAAAAAATGCAAAAGTGCAGATGGAGATGAAGAAAAAAAATTAGAGAAAAGCAGATAAATAGAAGAAAGAGAATAATGAAGCAGGAAACAAAGAGATAAAGTAAAAGATGAGATGGGATAATTAAAAACAAAAGGAGAAAAGGAAGAGAAATGAAAAGAAAAGTCCCAGAAGGGAGAAAAAGAAGGAAAAGAAAGGTAGAAGTAAGAATGATGAGGAGGGTAAACTGAAAAAAATAAAAAGAAGCAAAAAAAAAAAAAGGATCAATAAATTAATAAAAGATGACGAGACGAAGAATCATGAGGGGTTCAATTTTAAATCAGCAGAAGCAGAAGAAGTTAAAGAAAAAAGCAGAAAGAGCATAAGAAGGACAAAGAGATAGAATAAAGTGAGTAAAAGGATCATAAACGGGTGATAAGTTTTGAGAGAGAAAGAGAGATATAATGTTAAGATGTTAAGATTTTGTGTCTTTTTTTCTTATCTTGTATTTCAAAAAATATATATATATTTACAAAAAAAAACAATATTTAACATTGAATAAAATAAATAAAAAATGGAATAACAGAATTGATACTCCTCTGTATCTTTTACTTTAAAAAATTGGTCATATCAAGAAGAAGAAGGAAACAAGTTATTGAGGAGAAGAAAAAGAAAAATTAAGAAATGAGAAAAAAAGGATATAATAAAAATAATAATTAAATAAATAAATGTAAATGAAAACAGAAAGACAAGTTACCAGGAGAAATAAGAGGAAACAAAGAAGGACAGAAAAATAAATTAACCCAGAAAAGCAGAATGAAGAAAATGGAATTTAAATGAATAGAAAAAAAGATGGATCAGAAAGAGAAATGTGATTAGTGATGAGTAGAACAGAAAGTAAAATCTGCAAAATGTTGATCGCCACCTTGGCAACTACAACCACAACTACAATCCTCAAAAGTGAAAACAGGAACAGGAAGAAGGGCATGTAGTCTGGGTCAAAATGTCCTATGTCCACTATCCTTCTAGAGCTTCATAATGTTTTCCATCCATCCATCCATCCATCCATCCATCCATCAACGTAGGAACCTCTATAGTCCAACTAGGGGCCATGGAGGCTAATGGTCCCCAACTGTGGTATGCACATTCATACACTACAGGCAATTTAGAAACATCAGTCAGCCTAACCTCCAGGTCTTTGGATTGTGGAGGGAAACTAGAGCACCTGGAGGAAACCCACCAAGCATAGGGAGAACATGCAAACCCTAATTTGACCCTATTGAAGGGCAAGAGCAGGCAGTGTATCATCTAAATCCAAAATTAGCAACTAGATCAATATTAATCCAAGACACGTTGTGCAAATGTTGAAGATGAGCTATTCAATAATACGATTTATAATTGCACATAACCCACATTATATAGCATAAGGTCACAGCATAAACAATATTATAATGCCATTCAGACAAAACAACACTAGTAATGTCAAGTTGATTACATGCTGATTATAATACATATTTGGAAGAAAAGAAAGGACTTTGATTTATGGATATATTAAATATTAATGTACTTCACCTCTGACAATGTGTCTGAAAATAATCATTTTAATATGCAGGAGATTAAAGTGACATGTGACATGAAACACACCAAAATATGTCAAGCAACAAAGAAGAATATAGTTTTTTTTTCTTTCTTCCTTTCTCTCTTTCTTTGTTCTTTTCCCCCCCATTTTTCATTTAAAATATATTTTATGAATACATTTTCTTACTTTTTATTGTGTTCTAACCACTAGAGGGGGCAGGGATGTATGAGTCTGAGGTTATGGAGGATGTACACTACACTGCTCTAGTTGTGGAAAAAGAAGACAGGCAAAGAAATGGCAGAGGTGCACATGATCACATTGTTTTTGTGGTTGCTTGTTTCTATAACGAAAATATAATAAAAATATGCTCATTTTAAGGACTCAACATTTTTGCGACATTGTTCCCATATTCCAGTAGTGCTAAAAATTTACCCTTTATAAAAGTAATAATAATGTTCATTCTACTGTAATTTAACTACTGTAAAATCCAAATACACAGTTTGAAGTCTGAAGCCTCCCCGTTAACACACCGTTATATATATAGAGCCGTCTACATAAGCACATATATATATATTTTCAGTCGTCATTGACCTATGCTGTGTTGCCGGCATGTACAGTATCTGTGCCCCTTAGATTTTAAGGGTTTTAATAGAACATTGTTTATAAGTAGATTTTTTCTTTTACAACCGACCCCCAAAATTCGTGTGGGTTGCATTCCTAGAGCAAATACAAATTCAAATTTGTATTTGTCACATTCACAGTCATACACAGTATGATATGCAGTGAAATGCTTGAACGTCTGCCAATGACTTTAAAAACATTGAAAAAGGGGAAATTATAATTATTGTCCATGTGTCCTCCTGTGTAACCACAGACAGCGGCTTTCTACTTCGGTTGCCTTGTTAAACAAATTCAATATTTACAGTAATGAGGATGGATGGAAACTCACACACACACACACACACACACACACACACACACACACACACACACACACACACACACACATCCTGAGCCAGGATGATGATATAATTTGTATAATCTCTCAGTCCCAGATGCATTGTTTAATAGATACAGACAGACAATTACTATTCACAAAAACAAGAACATACAAATAATAACAATAATTAAAAAACCTCCTGCAACATTTTGAACATTTTAGTGTTCGGGCCAGCTTGTTGCTATGGTGCCCAGACAGGCACACGGTTTTATAGAAAGCTGGAATCAGGTTTGCAAACCCTAAAAGCACACAGAATGTCACCAAGGTCCCTCTCATAGAGACAAAGACCTTAATGTTCTTACTGACGCAAATTATTACCATAATATTTGTTCTGCTTCTGAGAACCTTGATCAGTGATGGGTGATGGTGCATACTAGGACCAATATTCAATAATATACACATTCACTTTGTTCTTCTGTATGTTCACTCGCGGACTTCGTAGTCACATCCTTTGAAGGTATATACAGTACAGTAGATTATAATTTCTTATGATGATCTGCGGAAATTAATAAATAATAGTGGACAATTTTTCTTTTATTTTAGAGCACTGGAGGTTGGTTCGTGGTCTGTCATTACTGTCCCTAACGCGCGCACACACACAAAGTGAAATCCTGGATTATCCTCAAAATTTTAGAAGGTTTTTAGAGGCAGTAGAGCTAACTGTAAGCACAAACAGGTAAAATCCTGTGTTTTTTTTGTTTCCTGGTTACCTGTTTTATGCTTTACTTAAAACAAATGTTTTTCGTATTTAAAATTTCATGTTATTTTTCCTTAGTTTAAGGAACCGTAAAAAAAAGAGTATATATA
>JAQMYG010000018.1:5917436-5943234 GCA_030014215.1 Clariallabes teugelsi
ATCCATCCATCCATCCATCCATCCATCCATCCATCCATCCATCCATCCATCCATCCATCCATCCATCCATCCATCCCTCCCTCATGTGTGCTTCCCGATCATGAACATGATTTTTTTTTTTGTGTATGTCACTGGCTGCAACCAGATTTGTGTCTGACAAACACGTCTGAAAAGAAAGGCAAGTCAGGAAAATAGTAAAAAAAAAAAAAAATTTTTTTAAAAAGAAGTACACATAATAGTCAGCAGATGGCACCATTCCAGCTTCAGTGTGGTTATGTAACGCAATGCCACACAGTAATTTAGTTAAGTAAAAGTACAGATATTTGCTGTACTATATAATGGAGTAAAAGTTAAAATTAACCTCTAATTAAACTAGTCAAGTAAAGTACAGCCACGTGAAATGTACTCGGTTACTTCGCACCTCTGAAAGACAGATATCATTTTTCCTTTTTCAGAATAGAACAGTCGTAACTATTTCAGACTAGCACTGTAAAGCGGCATGGCTGTAGGTTGACACTGAAAGTGCCTTGTGGAGATCTACAACCCTGTAGACAGGAACTGAGTGAGTGTGGAGACCAGAGGACATGGTGAATGGTGAGGAGACATCATTCCAATTTGTCTGAGTCGTACAACTTCTAAACTAATTTCACCGATATAAACATATTAAAAGTTTTGTTTTCTGGAGGCCATGATGAAAAAGCAAATCTCTTGCCGAATAAAAATAACCACAGAGTGAAACATAATCTATAATTCAATCTAAATAATAGCAGTGAAGCCAAATTTTTCCTTGTACCTATTTTGATTTATTACAGATGGCAGATAGCAGGATTGTCACAGTCCCTGTGGTGTTCTTGTACCAGACACGGGAATAAGAACCGTAACGCCAACTATAATAAATAAATAAATAAACAAACACATCTGTATAAATAAATAAATGCAGTAAAAATACGAGTTCCCCTTTGGGTGGGATTCAGAACATAAGAAGTGACAAATAGCCAACAAGTGAAGATAAAAAATCTTTCGTCCTGGCTTTCTAGATTTTTCTAGAAAGCTCGGACATGCACACCCATTGTAAAACACACATAAACAGTCAGTCAGAACACACACACACACACACACACAAACGTGCATTGTCACTGATGATGTCAGTGTTTGCAGAGAAGATGCAATTTCCTCTTTAATGAAAAGTTTGCTTTTGAATTAATGTAACTGGTAAGGAGTTTGTGTGTGTGTGTGTGTGTGCGTGTCTGTGCGTGTGTGTGTGGTTGGTGCTTGCTGGTACGGGTTCTGATTACAAGATCACTGCTGAAAAGCTCACATTGTTGGTGTGTGTGTGTGTGTGTGTGTGTGTGTGTGTGTTGTCCTCCTTCACACTATTGTTCTCTCGCTCTTTCTCTCTTTTAGGTTCTCCCTTCTTAACACTGCTAATCACTAATAATCATAATTGAGCAGTCTTTTTTTTGTCATTTCAATTTTCAAGTAGAGTTCACACACACGCGCGCACACACACACTAGAACCATGCTTGATTATAATTTACGCCAACAACAGTGGTTCAAGTATTGCGCAGCACAATTTTGGCATTTGTGATTAAGGTTAGTTTGGAGTTGCCCAGCGATCTGACTTTAGGTTCTGTTTTGTGTTTACACTTATATTAAACCCGTTGTGTATAAGAGTTCGGATGAATTAGACAAGCACTTAACAGTGACACACACTCTGTGTAAACAAAAAAAATTCAGCATGTTTGTTACAACAGGTTTTACCAAAAGAGTCTAATTAAAAGTTATGGGAATTGTTTTAGAAAAAAAAAAAAACGAATCACAAAAAGGTTTCCCTTGTGGGGACCGTACATATGTCCCCACAATAAAAAATGTTTTGTTGTTTAATAAAATAAATACAATTTTGTGTATATTTGTTAGACTTAAAGAGTGTTACTCATGTATAACTTTTGGTTCCTTGGGTTAAATTTAGGATGAAACATAGCGTTAACTAGCCGCATTCATAATTATATAAGTGGAAGGTCCTCGTAAGGATGGTATACAATGTGTGTGTGTGTGTGTGTGTGTGTGTGTGCGTGTGTGTGTGTGTGTGTGTTGGCGTGGACATGCATTCTGCTACACTGACCACTCCTGTAGTTATCGCAAGCTTTTAAACAATGTGCTTTCAATTACAGGAGTAATGGAAACACAAACACACACACACACACACACACACACACACACACACAAAACACATACACACACACACACAGAGTCTCCCTGTCCTGGCTGGTGGGCAGATCCAATGATGTATGCTCAAGGATTTAGAAAGCTTTTTACACACACACACACATGCACATAGAGACAGACAATTATTTTATGATCATTGTAAGGACCTTCCATTGACATAATTATTAATGCAGGCAGTCAATGCTTTAATTAACACAATTAATCCAATGTTAACTTCAGTAGCTAAAAAGAAAACTTTCCAGCTCTCATTTTTTTAAATAGAAGTTTTTGTTTACTTTAAAAAAAGTTGGAACCAGCCATATGTCCCCACAATGTCAACAATCAGCTCTTCATACACATTTATGTTAATGTTGTAATATATTTGTATAAATATTAAAATATATATATAAAAGATAATATTTTATTATATTTTACTTATGTCAAGTTTGTCATTTCTGTACATAATTTCTATTCCTCATCACTATCACTGGGGTCTCCGTTCACGGTATGAAAATAAAAGCATAAAAACAATGCCAGATCCGATCCTTGCAGGTCCGACTCTGGTATACAGTATCGGATCGTTACATTCCTGGTTACAGTTGTTCAAATTATCTAGTAGCTTTCATGTAAGTATACATGATCACACACGTTCATAAACACACATACATACACACACAAAGTGTAGCACTGTCGATCTCACCCCCAAGCTGGTATTTCAGAAATCTGCTATATTTTAGTTAGCAGCATTAAAGCAGGCGGAGGTCAGCGGGTCGCATCCCCGATTCCATCTGAAGGCAGCAGAACAGAGAGCGAGTGTGCGCTGGAGTGGTAGGAGGCGGCATACTTGCCGTTCCACCGGCCCACCGTGGAAAGAGAGAAGGAGAGGGAGAGAGAGAGAGAGAGTGAGAGAGAGGTGGAGATGGAGCCCACTTTCTACATTCCTTTTCCCTCCGTATCTCTGTTAATGTGGATGCATCCCGTTTGTCCTATTCACTGTATTCTGTTTCTTATACAACTTTTCCTCTTCCTGGTGGGACATTATTGTATATAGATAGACAAACTTTTACTCACTCTGTATAGTTTTATCCTGTCCAGTCCATCACAGGGCACAAGCACACACATGCTCACATACTACGAATTATTTGAAAACTCCAGTTAGCCTATTCTGTTTTTGGACCTACAAAGAATGGGGCGAACTCTGGAACTCGACTCTGGAGGTTTCAATCCTCTGAGACCTAGGGCATGAGGCAGGGCACATCCTGGACAGGGTGCCAGTCCATTGCGGGGCACACACATGCACATTTACACTCTACAGGCAATTTGTGAATGCCAGTTAGCCTAATCTGCATGTTTTCGGACTGTGGGAGGAAATGGGAGTACACTGAGGAAACCCACCAAGCACGGGGAGAACATGCAAACTCCACGAAACCCGAGGCAGGAATCGAACCCTTGACCCTGAAGTTTCGAGGCCACGGTGCAAACCTCTATGCCACCTTACCATCCAGATTATGTTTATTCCAAATGAATTTAACAAAAGGGCAGCACAGTGGCTCAGAAGGTCCTGTACAGTAGGTGCCCCACAGCCCAGGGGACCCTGGTTGAGATCCTGAGCACAGGTTACAGCCTGTACATGTTCTCTAGTGGGTTTCAGCTGACCGCCAAGAAACAGGCCAGTAGATATAGGCTTGCTACATGAAATGAACCTGTTGTGGAAATATGCGTGTTTTGTTTTGTGCCTTGAGATAGATGGACATCTCTTCCAGGATGTTTTTTTTTACCACGGTAGACTGTTAGAAGTAGCAAAACATTTGAATGGTGCAAATGTTTTAAAGTTCCTGGACGAGGTGGCTTGGACTGACCATTCTGTAAATGGAACTCCTGAGAAAATTGATGGATAACTTGCGGAAGAGACGCATCTGTCTGTCCGCACAATCATTCACCAACACCACTTGCACATTACAGGAACTCGGCTTGGAGTTATTGCCACATTTTTGGGCTATTAAAGGAGTTTCAGGCATGAAGCAGGCAGTCCGATCATGGTTCTGGCTTAATGAGAACTTTGTTAATATCTGAATGTTCTCGTTCTATTCTTGGAAGGGATGTGGGTTGCTGATGTTTAGCAACATGTAGTCTGCAGTTCTCTAACATAAGTTCTCTAAATATATTCAGCATTATGTACAGGAAGGACCTGTGTAAATTATGCTATGACGTGATATCAAGTAATAGACCAACATTATGCGTGTGTGTGTGAGGGAGCATGTGTGAGCGTGTGGTGCTCAGTCCGCAATCAGATAAGTGGCACTGAGTTCAAACTCCATCCTCAGAGGAGTTATTCCAGCCACACAAGGCTTTTTGTTCATCCGGAATAACAGTGCACTCGACACAACACGTCTCTGTTCAGAAACGATTAGCATGCAGATTCACACCATTCCTCTGAACACAGCACGCCCTTTTGTCCTCCTCAACACAGAGAGAATAGCGTTCGAGAAATCCTCGTTCCTTCGCACAATAATACGTACGCTCCATATTGCTCATTACAGACGAGCGCTGTAGTTAGCCCTTATACCTCTTGTTCTTTTCTTCTTCTGTTTTTGCTCCATATGACTTTTGGGTCAAAAATCACTGACGTCAACTTTACTGTTTTTCAGAAAGACTACAAATTAAAGCATGAAACTTTCCCAATCAAACTAGCTGATTAAATGTACTCATGATATCATAATGGCCGATCCGTAATGCCGTAAAGACGAGCTTGTATAGTCTGATCTTTATCAATTAACAGCTTTAAATGGAATAATCTGCTTTCAGAGTTCAGCAGTTTAGCTCAGCGTATGATGAACAGAACATTTCTTTAGTTTTTAAGTTACTGTATTTCCTGTTATTTATTATTAACCTAACATTCCCTTTACTGGTGTAGGAGTTAGAGATACTGTACATTACCCACTACTCGTAGTTTCTTCTTTTCACTCATTCAGTCCTCTCAAACCTTCTTTCTTCCCATCGTCCCTCGCCTACTTCCTTCCTTCCTAACTTTCTCATTCCTCTTTAATTTTCATGTTTTTTCTTCTTTCTTTTCTTCCTGACTTCCTTTCTTTGCCCCTTCCATTCCTCCTTCATTGCTTTTTCTCTCACTACTGACCTTACTTCTGTTCTTCCTATCTATCATTCTACCTTCCTTCCTTACTTCCTCTCTCTCTAGCATCCTCCTTCCCTGCCTTTTTGTCTCACTCACTCACTCCCTCACTCATCTTCTATACCGCTTTATCCTGTATTCCTGGAGCCTATCCCAGGAGACTTAGGGCACGAGGCAGGGACTCGAACCCGGACCCTGGAGGTGCAAGGCGACATACACCACCACTACACCACCATGCCGCCCTGCCTTTTTCTTCTCTTCTATATTCTGTTCCAGCTTCCATCCTCCCTCTCTTTCTACCATCTATCTTTTCTACCTCTTTCCATTTATTATATCTTCCTTACTTCCATCCTTCCTTTTAGCATTCTTCTTTCCTTTCTCTTCATCCTTTTACCTTATTCCTCTTTAACTTCCTTCCTCTCCCCTCCCTCTATCTTCCGTTCCTGCTTTCTTTCTTCCTTTCTTTCTTCCTTCCGTCCTCAGCAGTGCCCTTCCCTCCATACGTCCTCTCTTTCTCGTTCATTTCTCATCTTCCTTTTCTCCTTCATTTGTTGGCTCCATTCGTCCGTTCATCCTTCCTTCTTCCTCCCTTCTTAGCATCCTTTCTTTCTTTGTTATTCCTTGCTTTCTTTCTCCTATCTGCCTTCACTGAATGTTATATCTCTCTGTTCCCTCTTATCTTTCTTCATTTCTTTGTTTACTTTTACTTTCTAATCCCCTGCACCTTCCTTCCATACGATATTCATTTGTCTTATTTTTTCCTGTGGTTATCTCTTGGTTTGGACGTTGCTGTTTTCTTGTTGAAGCATACATTGTACCATAAACCTTTTACTTATTTTATTTAAAAAAAGAAAAAAATACAAAATTATCTGAACTCTATTATAATCTCATGGCACCACAGACATGCCTCCAGACAGCCTTTGCCCGACTAGACGTTATGCAGCACATGGGTATATAATGATATTTTTGCCTCAGGTGCAGGTTAGTTCAGGAAGAAAACAGTATGAAGAATGAATAGAAATGTAATATAGGCTACCTTATAAACATCTCTGATATCAAAAATATCCAGCTAGCAGCAGTTCACAGGTTCATCCTGCTGTCATAATACTTTACAATCTTATTCTCTTTTATCACATGGAGGAGCTGAATTATGATGGCAGATTGTTCACCTTTCTCTAGCTCACTCCTGGAACTGACAGCAGCGCTCAAACATGATAATCATTTGTTTATGTTTCCGTAATTGTATTTTTTTGTAATGTTGTAATCTTTAAAGTACGTTAGAGTTACAATTACCGCACAGTGAAATATTTTTTTTCCGCATATCCCAGTTAGGAAGATGGGGTCAGAGTGCAGGGTAAGCCAGGATACAGCACCCCTGGAGCAGATTTCAGACTCAAGGGCTCAGTAGTGGCAACTTGGCAGTGCTGAGGCACGAACCCTTCAGCTTCCGATCAGTAACCCAGTAGCTTACAGTCTTAACCGTTTGAGCCACCACTTCCCTATTTATATACTGACTGGCCAAAACAAAGTCACCATTTTCAACATTTCTGGGCAGCATCAAGCAAAGAAAACAACTAGAGGGATTTAAAATGGCTGGAACTGGGTTAAGAACCCTGCAAAACATTATCAAAACCTGGAAGGATAGTGCTGAAACGTCAGCTTTGTGGAAGAAATACAGTCGGGGAAAAAAAAATCATGAATGGAGATCACTTAAGTAAGTGGTGAAGTTGCATTAATAGTTAATGTAAGAGAATTTCCTGTACGAAACAATGTGATGAGAATCTACATGATTGGAACTAAACAGCTGTGTGTCCATAAGAAAACCAGTTGTTAGTCAGTTAGAAAAAAAAGGCTTCAGTTTGCTAGGGAGATTAATGATTGTTTTTTGGAGCAATGGAAAAAGGTCATGTGGTCTGATGAGTCCAGACTGATCCTATTCCAGAGCGATGGGTGTGTCAGGGTATGAAGGGAATCTGATGCACCCGAGATGCATAGTGCCCATTGTACTGTACAAGCATCTGGGAACAGTGTTATGATCTGGGGTTGCTTTAGTTGGTCAGGTCTAGACTCAGCAATAAATGAAGTCAGCTGACGACCTGAATGTACTGACTGACCAGGTTATCATATCTATGTTTTTTTTTTCCCCCTGATGGCACGGCCATATTCCAGAACTCAAATTGTGAAAGAGTGGTTCTGGGAGCATAAGGAATCATTTTCACACATGAACTGGCCATTACCTTGTGTACTGTAATCAAAGCTAAAGATGATGAATGAAAGCTTAGAATGTGCAATTTTTTTTTTTTTTTTTTTTTTTTTTACAGTTTATATCATACTAAGCATGGAGTGAGCAGCACTTGCCATATATTGCAGCAGCTCTTGTAATATTGCCATAGGCCTCGAGGCGGCTTACTTGATTAGATATCTTCTTGTCCTTTTGTCGATTTTGGTGATGTTCTGTGGTATATCTACTACCCGTCTCCTGATCGATACAATATCATATACGAGCGTTGTAAGCTCTTTCCAGCCAGTTGGATGAAGCGAGGAAGAAGTCTACAGAAACAGGCATCCATCATCGATACCTCTTATCCTGTGTCTTGTCACAGAGGCCTGAAGCCTATCCTGGGAAACTTGGGGCATTAGGTGTGGTACACACTGGATTGGGTGCCAACATACATTATCACAAGGCACAAACAAACACACACTCACACATTTTGTATACACCAATCAACCTAGACTGTATGTATTTTGACTTTATGGAAAGAACCAAAGGAAGCCCACCAAGCACGGGGGAGAACATGCAAACTCCACAAACACAGGACTGGAAGTGAGATTCAAACCCCCCAACCCTGAAGGTGCAAGGCAAGAGGACTAATCATTAAGCCTTATATGATGACAGGTGTATGGTAATTACTGCAGATTTTTTATATCATATAATATGAGGTGTAATTTACAGTTAGGACTTCATTGCCTTCATTACCAAACTTTTATTGCCATAGCAACAGGGTTGATTTGGGTTGACAGGGTTACCTGAGCATCCCCTTAGACAAAGCGACAATATTAATCCAAGCACTTGTTTCATGTTGAAGGCCGTTGTTGCACTGTAATGATGATCACTTTATCGTCCAGGTTACTTCAGCTCCAGCTTGAATCCTGTGTCTGATAATTCCGTGGACAGGAATGTCAGATTCCATGTCATGGATGATTTTGCATCAACAAAGATCCAGTGATAGAGTGAAGCCTTGACAAGAGGGTGATGTGTCACATTTAAAGGGGCAGCGTTGTAATAGTCATGCCAACACTACACCCACTACCATTACAGTGCCACTACTTCTGGTTTGTAACACTGGTTTGTGGTCCATCCTGGTCCTACTGTGATCCCTGTCCATTCATGTCCACAACAGGAACAGTTCACCTGCGAGTTGGATGGTGGACCTGACAGTTATCCATGTATATAATGAATCAATGATCGTTATGCCATTTTCTGCATCTTATATAGAACTTTAGAGGTCTGAAGAAAAAAAAATTACATTTTAAAACATAAATTGTAATGAAACTGTGCCAGCTCTGTACTCACACTCTAACACATTTTATCTTTACATGTTGCTGAGTAAATGTGAGACTCTGTACAGAACAAAGGAAGTCATTGTGCGAGTCCGTGCTGTGTGAGATGGCTCCGGTCCGCACCGAGTGTGTATACGTGTGTGTGTTTGTGTGGGCTGTAACAAGTTTTTGTCATCTCTGTGCAGGCATGAGCGACTCGGACGTCAACCAGAACAAAAACCGTTCAAACAAAAGCGAGACGATGTCAGGCTCCGCCGAAACCAGCGCCCCTCCCCGTGCCGGACAGTCCAATCAGAGTTCTGGATATTGGCCACGCCCACACTTGGTCCGCCTTTTTTCCCGTGACGCGCCGGGCCGAGAGGACAACACCTTCAAAGAGCGGCCGTCAGAGTCGGAGGAACTTCACACCATCCAGGAGGCCGGAGGAGCTGGGTCCGAAAACGCAGAGTGAAAGCAAAAGTAATTAATAAAACTCGAGACTCGTTCAGTCGCTTCTTTTTGCCCTCCGCAACACAACATGGCATCTTCAGGCTCAGCGGGACAGTCCGGCTTCAGGCTCGGGCGTGCAAAGAAAACTCCCGGAGTGATGGATCAGATTGGAAAAATCTTTGGAGGAGATAAGAAGCGGAAGAGCAAGGTGAGGAGACAAAAACGAAAAACTTAATTTAAACAATTGAATTTTTGTTTGTTTGGTTGTTTGTTTGTTTTCCCTGCATTGATGGAATTCTGATCCTGCGGGTCCTTATTGAACTGATCGTTTTCAATGTTTTATCTCTGCTCTTGCAAAAAAAATTATGTTTTTTTATTTTGTAAGATTACTGTTGTCCATATGTACACTGGGTGTGGTTTAGGGATCTAAAGCTAAAGCAGCTTTAGCTATATATCTGTTGGTGTCTTTTTGTTATTGTTTTTTTTTTCTTTTTTTCTTTTTTTTAGTGCTTAGGATTAAAGATGGATGTTTGATTTTTATTTTCTTTCGTTTAGAATCCCGTACTAAGTACTCAGTCAGAACTCTTTCGGCTCGTCAGTGACGATACGCTGAACACAGCGCCGATGTAGAACGTTTCCCATTCTCGAATTTTTTATCTATTTGTTCTCACGTTTCCCTTTTTGCTTTGGGAAGATTTAATATAAGTTTTGAGTCATACATGGTGTACCTGTTGGGTGTGGTTTCGTAGATCTAAAGATAAAATTACTGAAAATAAGAGGATAAATAATAATAAAAAAAAGAACAGTGTGCCATAGTTTCGAGAGAAAAAAATTGAGATATTTATATCATAATTCTGTTTTTTTTTTAAATTATTATTATTGTTATGGTATGATGGATGTTAAATGTACATGGGCTGGTTTTTACAATTTTCATCTTTTTATTTTTATTTTTTTTATCTTTTTGATTCCCATTTTTAGGAAAATATGTTAACCCTCTTAAGTGAACTTTTGAGTATCATTTACATCTTATGACCTTCCATAATGATTCCTGCCTTTCGGATTTTTCTTTTTATACTGCTGTCGTGATCATTATAAATACTGAACCCTTTGTTGTGTCTGCGAGTAGGCTGCACAGAGAGTGCGCCTGGTGATGGTGCATAAGAGAGTTGTTTGTGTCCCTCATGCCTAAAACAACTGTTGCTATGTTTAAGAAGCATGTTTACAAGTTTGAGCCGTTATCTGTCTGTCGCATAGGGAAGATTTTCTTTCATTTACTGATAAATAGTCTAGAGGTTTTTGTACAGATTGCCAAAAGTTGTTTCTATTGTAACACTTAGCCGACTGTAGCTCAAGCCACTCAGTGTACGTGAAATGTTTCTTCATAAGAGCAAGTAGTAAATACACAGCCTGAGAATTTGTGAGGTACGATTTTCAAACAAAAATTCTTTGGTCTCAGAACCAATAACGTGACCCGATTTAGTGGCCCTGTGCAGTAAGACAAGCAAGAACTGCAAGTCATATACAAAGTCAACATGAAGATGGTGTAGATTTACAGTACACAGAAATCCCAGAAAAGCAAACCATGTTAAAAACTAAAACCAGCTTTATACGAGAGGCGTTCAAGTCAAAATCGGGACTTGTGGTACAATTTCTTGCGAATAGAGAAGTAAAACTCATTGACATGTACAGAAGATTTTAAGTACAGTACAGTGATGAGAATCTTAGCCGCAGTAAAGACATATGGAAACATTTTAAAGAAGGTTGTGAATGACGATCCCGGCCAAGTCGGCTCGGAGCTCACTGTAGTCGTTCCCGTGAACATTCAGTGAGTAGAATGCCTGATTCTTGAAAATCGATGCCTAACTTGTCACCAACTTGCGGAAGAGACACACAATCGTTCACCAACACCACATGCACGTTACAGGAACTCAACTGGGAGTTATGTCCACATCCAAGACATTTTAACATGTTTGGGATGTTAATGGAGTTAATGGAGTTCCCGGCAGGCCAGCGTTTCAGACACCAATTTTCAAACGCTGGGATAAGTACATTAGTGTAGCAGGGAATTATATAGAGAAATAAGTCTTGGTTTGACTTGAACTCCACTCGTACAGTAGAATGCCTACTTTCAAAACCATCTTCACTTAAGTAAACCTAAGTAGATAAATACATTGTCATATAAATGCTTATTGAGTTACATTTCCAAACCGTTTCGTGCCAGATGATGTCTTTTGCAGCCGATTAGCAAAATCCAAGAAGCTGTAGTTACAAATAAAGTGAATTGCTGGTAAAACAAATTTGCATTGTTTCCACGTTGACGTTTATGCCGTCCAGTGATGCTAAGTCAGGATGTAGCGTTAAGATCAGGTTCCTAGCATGAACGTCCGAGCCTCTGTGATTTATTTCAATTAACGAGGGACGATTGTTTCAAGTGTGTCGTCTTTTAAATATGCAACTTCTTGTATGTATTGTGCATCTGAGCCACTACCACATACCGCTGTTTTATTTCATCAGTTATCACAAAGATATTTATTAAATTTGAGACAGATCTACTAAGATTGATCTCGAGAATCTTAAACTTTACTTTGGAAAAAAAAAAAAATAGCAGATGTAAGTTGGAAATTATATACAGCTAAAATTCTGTAAACACCAATACTTTTAATTAGGTTTTTTATGTTATGTTGTTTTTTTTTTTTTTAAAGGTACATAACTAGAACTGATGCAATACAAATGGATTTATTGGTAGGAACAAATTCCACAGGCGCTGTATTAATGTGTATATAACTTATAAAGTATAAAATAAACACCAGCTCTAGGTTACATGTTTACATCTTTATTGCAAGTCTGTGGTTTTAAGATACAATTTTTTTTGACATACAAATCATTATATGGGTAGAGAAAAAATATAGAACAGTAATACAGGGCCAAAGAGTGATGGGAATCACCAGGGACCACCTGATTCAATATTGTCATGATACCTTGGTGCCGATTCAATTTGTATCGCGATTCTTTAAGTATCCCGTTTTTTTTTTTTTTTTTTAAATAAACATCCCTATTCTACGTAATTTTTTCAGATTTTGTTAAAATTCGAAACATGCTAGGAAAATAAGGTACAAATAAGTAGTTTAGGTCACCCCCCCTGTGGGATTATAAAGGAACTTCAAAATTTTACCACCTCAAATGCAGACATAATTAAAAAACTATATATAAAAATAATTAGAATAAAAAATTTGTTAAAAAGTCAGTGTGGCGATAATGAATTACCATGATATAAAGAATCGTAATATGTAACTGAAATGTTTTTGTTCCGCATCTCAAGTGCCAAATATCAGTAATGAAATACAAAAGTGCACAAAATAAAAATTTTATTTTTTATGAATACCATGAAGCAAGCAAAAGATTTATACTTCTACAATTACTCGAAAAATATATCTATATTTTGGGATAATTATAACTTAAAAATATTTGTATATTAGGTTTTCAGTATATTGCAGTTCAAACACACACATTATTATTGTTTTGGATACGTTCCACTTTGGGGTAGGCTGCCTAGGTAGACAGGATTTTTACACTCCCTAGAGCAAGGACAGCAAAAGAACTGATGTCTATTAAGGGTTCTTATTTAAAGTTATTGTACTTTTTTTTAAAGCATGAAATTGATTCAAATAAACTAAGTTTAACTGAACAAGAACCACAAAAGTGCTGGTCTAAGTAAAAAAGGTGGCTAAGGTACTATTAATAGTTCTAATTGGCATTAATTGTAACAATAAAAATGTATACATAAAGATTTGTCCAGTTCTTAACAATGAAATTTGACCAACCTTGAATTTAGAGCATTGAAAAAAAAATAATTTAAAAATTTTTAGGAAAAGTTTTTTTTTTTTTTTTTTTTTTTTTCAGTGTGCATGAATTTAGTAATTTTGTACATTTTGGTTTGGTTGTTTTTTGTTAGGGAGAGGGTTTGGGAGTGTGGCGGTAAATATTTCTAGTGAGATGGTTTTTATTCATGGAATTTATCATTGGCAAGATATTTATTCAGTATTACTTTTGCTTTCCGCTAATTCTAATTCATATTCATACATTTGTTTCTGTTGCCAAGGTGAATTGTATTTATGTTGCACATTTCCATGACCTTCATTCAGATAAAGTTTCTTTGGTTGGGTTTTTGTTCTTAAACAGCTGTTTTCATAAAACTGACAGAGTGTTATCGGTGTGTGTGTGTATGCTGCAAAAAGTGATAGCAATCTTAGTGAAAATATCTTGAATCTAGTCAAATTAATGTACAATTTATTGATATTGGGTTACAACAAAACAAATGGAAGATTATTAAGCCTATTCTGAGCCTTTTTTTCTCATTTATTTTTTTTTTTTTTATGTTTTATTTCCTTAAAAGATAATTTTGGTAATATAATGCTTGAAATGCTCATTTTCTTGTTATCAGCGTTATACCCATGTGCATTTCCGCTATCCATCACTTTCCCAGGTGCGCGTAAAAGAACATGCGTCTAAAACACGATTTTTAGATAATCATTTTTCATAATTAATCACTTGAAATGCGCAGGAAATTATCTGATCATCATATCACTACTTAATAGATTTATCTAGATTTACCTTGCTAGATTTATCTAGATCGAAGATATTTTCACTCATTGAGATTGCAGTTTATGTGCGTGTCGTAGCAAACTGGAGTCATATCTTTATTCTTTTAATGGAATAATATAAAATGTACACAATATTTGCTTGATCTCAAATGAAGTCATTCAGTCAAGATGTTTTTGGTGTTTCAAGCATGCATTTTTTTAGTTATCAATGTAGCTAAGATGCTAGTCGAAGTAACACTAGCCCCTGGAGCTTGGTTAGCAAAAAAAGCACCAAACATGTTTAGCTTATTGTCTGTATCTGAGGTGAGTGGCACGTTGTACCCTTTGTTGTTGTTGTTGCCAAACTGTCACTGTAATGCTGAGAAAATCAGGATGTTTAACCGAAACCAAAACCTGTTGGCACTCAGGAAACGCCGTGTTTGAGTAAAATGCGAAGTTACAAATGCATTTTGATTAAACACGACACTTAGCATACTTTACTAAGGTGTTGTTTTAAGATGTCTCCTTTTTGTGCTGTAAAACACAAGCAATTATTTGCAGTACAAAAGCCTTAATTACTTATAGTATAATTCATATATTATGGTATATTTTGTACAAATGTCATGTAAAAGTATTTTAATGTCCGAAATCTTTGCCTTTGTAACTAATTTCAACTTCTAAAACCAGCTTTTAACAATTATTTTTCATTTGTCTTTTGTTTTTATTTACTTAATTTTTGTTTTCTAATGCCTTTCACATTGGCTTTGTCCCCAAACCACATCATTCCCTACGTATCAAGTACTATTTTCTAATTGTGCCTGACGCCACACCGCATTGAAAAATCCCATGATGCACTGCAGCAGGTTACTAACTAATTTGAATACTATAAAGATCCCCATGTCAAGCATTTCTTTGCCAGTGGGCTATTTTACAACGATGTGAAATTCATTAATGCATAATTATATCCAAACATAAATACCAATAATGCACTATAAATAACAGCTAATAGTGCACTATTATGAGCGGTCGTTAAGATAACACATGATGCAACTTGGCATTCAAAGACCATATTTAGTAGATAAGGAATGTGGTTTGGGACACATCCAAAGTGGACTAAGAAGGATGTGATGTTTAAGATTATAATGCTTTATTAATGATAACACCTCAGTGGTTAGAGTGAGAAAGATTCCTTTTTTTTGTGTCAATTTTTAAAGTATTAATCTCATTCTTATAATCGTTTATGTCTCTAATCTCCATTCTGTTCCAAGCTTTATGGTTATTTTTGCTTGATTAAACTGATATAACAAAACCATGTGTAGTTTGTCTGGTTGTGTGTGTATGTGGATGTGAGAGTGTTTTCAGTTATTTCTAACACTAAGCAATCAACAAAAATACAGGAAAAATGGTACAACAATGTACAGGTAACCTAATGTATATAACACAGGTAGTGCTGCACTACTAATTTAGAATGCAGAATAACTGTATAGACCAATATCATGTTTTTGGTTGTTCTTTTATTGAGGTAAACTTAGAGCAAGCCTTGCTATACGTGATGTAAACATAGCTAGTTATCCCAAGCAAATATTTTTCTAAGATGTCTGGTTTCGTTTAGGGATAATCTATAGCTAGATTCCTAGTAATACTGGTATATACTGTATATGGCCAATCCGCCTTGTTGACAAATGTTGTCTACTCATACACAGTTTTTGTAAAGATCCAATATGTAGTGTTATAATACGTCACATAACAGTGACCACGTGTACACGTAAAATGTCACCTGTGCCAGAGTATTTCAGTGTCTTAGGAAAAGATCAGCGATATACAGTTTGTAAGACACATTCCAGTGACGTTTCAAGAGGATGACAAGAATTTTATAATTTGCTTTTAAATTTAATTACATTTAGTTTATGCTTTACAAAAAAAAAAAGAAGGTTTTTATTGGGCTATGTAAATGCTGAGAAATTCTTCTCATTCAGTAGGTAGCTGTATAGGAGGTTAAAAGGCCTTTTAAAACAGTTAATTTCACAAAAAGAATTTGGAAAGTTATATTAAAGATTGTCTTGTAAAAATTTGAATGATTTCATTTGCGCTCTTTCAAAGACAGTATGATGAACGGCTTAAGAAATGTTTTTTTTTTTTTTTTGGTAATGAACAAGTCTTTGATTCCCAGGCACAGATGGGGTACTAAACTACAACAAATTTCTATTTTCTTATTTCTTCTTATTATATAATATTATTTATAATATTATTATAATTGAGTTACTTATATATTATATTCTTATAGAATTATATTCTTATATCTTTAGAAATATGTTTTCACATACCTGTATATATGTTTACAGATAAGTGTGATGCTGGTGATCAAGATAAACGTGTTTTTAAAACAAATCCATAAAATATATATTTTTTTAAACGCTTCAAGGCTTAATGACGCTCCGATCTAGCAGATTTGAGATAAACATAGAAATAGGTGTCTCTATCCTTATCTTTTTTTCAGTCGTGATACATTTTGAAAGCATAAAAGCACCTCCGTAACCAGTGAAAACCGATCCTGTTATGTGCCCATGACCAAACACAGACTCAAAAAAATAATTATAAAAAAACGTTTCTGCTAGAAGTAATGCGGTCTGACAGGAGATTTTGAC
This sequence comes from Clariallabes teugelsi, assembly GCA_030014215.1. Lineage (NCBI taxonomy): Eukaryota > Metazoa > Chordata > Actinopteri > Siluriformes > Clariidae > Clariallabes > Clariallabes teugelsi. The sequence goes on from JAQMYG010000018.1 coordinate 5,933,987, forward strand.
AAGTCCTCATTTGACTGCTCAGCCTTGTGTAAATCCAGTTTGTGCAGCGCTAATGAGCTGTGAATATCATCTGCTAGTCATGCTAATCAATTCCCTCTAGGGTTCATCCGCAATAGTTCAATCTACAGTCTGCTGGTGAAATTGATCATTTAATTTATATTTAAATTGATTCAAATGCAATCGTTAACATATAATGTGATGCATAAAATACTTGAGCTGTTAGCAATGCAGTACATGTAATTTGTTTGAATAGTTCCAGAGTTTGATCCTGAGTTCAGGTTCCTGTCTGTCTAATTAGTGTTCTGTTCTCTTTGTGTCTGTTGTTGTTTCTTCACACCTCCTGAAATCATGATGCTAAGTGGATTGGCAGGTTGGTACTCAGCATAGTCTCCATCACAAGTGATGCATTTGCGCCATTATTAAACCAAAATTTCGAGAGAAAAAAATTGAAAATCCCCATTTGTTGCTTTTGATGCTTGTTCTTTCCTCTGTGCACATTGATCTTTTCAATGGTGTCATCTTTGGAAACATTCTGTAATGCAGTTGAAGACCATCAACTGTGACAAAGAGTCTTTTCAAAAAGGATTTGGGTTTAACTGTATGGCTGTATGGCTTGTGAGGAGGTAGAGGAATAGTTATTCTTCCAACATCTGCAATTTGAAGACCCCATGTCAGTTAATATAAACTTTATGCCTATTTTGCGTTTGGTCCTCGTATGCGTGTGCCATTCCCAAAATGGGCTCCAGATCTACAGGGAATTAATGCTGTGAATGAAGAAATGAAAATAGTTTATTTTCATTTCCTGTCGCTGACCCCGAACAGGAATTGGATTTAATAACATCATATTTCTTAATTTGATTTCCTCTTATGTGCTCTTATGTGCTTAGGTTTCGCTGGTGGAATCCTAACACCTCATAAAGCTGGTGTGGTGTCTTCATGACAGCTGTGTCTCAAAACCCTAATATATTCATGAAACTATTTTGGAAGTCGGCCAGCTTAGTGTGATGTGCACTACAGTAAGTTAGTGTCCTAGTAGTGATTTACAGAGCATCCCTAGAAACACCGTAATGGAGGTGTAGATTCCCTGTTTTTATGCTGATCTATAGATAGATAGATAGATAGATAGATACTTTATTGATCTCCAAGGAAATTTCCAGCATCCAAGGATAGGATAGTAATATAGACAATAAACATGTAGTTCATTTAGTGAAGTTTCATGTTCTGATTTTGTACAGTACGGTCATGTGTAAAAGTGAGTACCCCCTCACCTAATTCGATGTTTTTGTTTAGAAACTGTCTCGGTATCGGGCAAATACAACCTCAGACAAAAAATTAAGCCACAAAGAATAAAAAAATGTACACAAAAAGAAAACAGGTGTAATAACTTTTACACATGACTGTACTGTATATGATGTGTAAGTTCTGTTGAGAGAATGCTAGTGGTTAGTTAGTTTTTAATCATCCCTCAGTACTGTTGGAGCAAATCACAACTCAAATAACTTTTAACTCGTTTTGTCACACTGACCAATCCGGAAATGGCTTTATGTTTAGCAAGCATGTTTGCTCATGGTGTTGCATGAGGATGACAGAAAATAAGATAAAGCTTGTGAGATAAAATGAAGCTTGAGAAGTGTGTTCAGTAGAACCAGTCACTATTCTACAAACAGGAAATAAAAAGGAAAACAATTTCTTTCAAAGGAATTTCTTTCATAAGCTACAGCGCATACCGTACTTCTGTAATAAATGATATGTTATACACTATGGCATTGCCTGTACATGACATATGTAGTATGTTTAAGAGCTTGATCGGTACTTAGTGAGTACTATGAGAGGAATATCTGGCTATTCTGGTTTGCATCTATCTCCTAGGTAGGCTAGCTTAGTGTGTGTGCAGAGTTCGGTGATGTATTGGTGTCAAGAGTGTATTCCTAGACAGTGCTGGTCAGTGCTTCTCTATTGGTCTGTTGGCAAATATGACCTCAGACAAAGAGCATCATATAACTTTTTTCACCATACTATTATTTATTTAGCAAAAATGAAGCCAAGAAGAAAAAAAACATGCAAGTAATACTCAGTACCCCCTTACTGCTTCCACAGGATTTAATAGGGTAAGTTGCAGCCAGTCGCTGCTATTCATCAACCCTTAATTAACTGATCATCAGCAGACAGCAGACGTCTATAAAAGCAGATGTTTTGGCTGTTTGTTGGTCTGAGTGTCAAAGTGTTTGTTAACACTATGCCAAGAAGGATAGACATAAGCAATAGTCTTAGAGAAGCAATTGTTGTTGCACATCTTTCTGTAAATGGTTATGAAACCATTTACAATCAATCTGGAGTTCAGCGCTCTACGGTGAGAAAGCTTTTAAGACAGGCTGCAATCTTCCCAGGATTGGACGTCCCAGCACATTCACCCTAAAGTCTGACAGTGCAATACTCATAGAAATACAAAAAGACCCAAGAACAGGCCTCACTGTGCATGTTAAATGTTAGTCAATGACAGCACAATTAGAAGAAGACTGAAATAGTACAGTTTGCTTGGAAGATTTGCCTGTCGAAAAAGAACACAGAAACACAACTGAGGCTGGAAAAACTAGGACAGATGAGATAAAAGTGGAGCCTTAATGTCAAACCTCAATAAACTGATGCAATGTTGTAAAGAAGAATGGAACAAAATGATGTGAGAGACTGATAAAGTCAAGTGTTGCCAACATAATTTTTTGTTTCATTTTAGTGAAAAAAATGATGATGTTCAATCTGAGGATGTATTTGCCTAATACTAAGACCTGCTATAATCATATGATTTTTTTAAATTATGTTTTTACACAAAAGCACATAGAATTATAAGTTGACTGTATATGCGAAACAATGTTCATTTTCGACAAGATTGTTCCTTTTGATGGAAGACTTGATGTCTGTTGGGTGCTGGTTTCCTCATCTGTGTCTGCAGATACTCAGGCCCTGGATCAGCAGGGGTCATTGATCTCTTTGACTCCAGAGAAGAAGCTGATGATTAAATCAAATTCTCATAGGAGTGCAGTCCTGTCTCAGGGTCCAAAAGTCTTGACCGTGCTACCAAGACCAGTTTCAGTTATCAAATTCAGTTTTGTCAAATTATATTTCTTGGAAGAACTTCATGTTTTTCTCTGACTGGCTAGGAACAAGAGAGACATTAAAAAATCAGCCCATAGGAGTTTAGAAACAAAGTTAACATCTATCTATATGCTTCTATATGCCATCCTTCTGTAATCAAAGCAAACTATTTAAAATTAAATTAATAATAATAATAAGAAGAAATTAAGGTATCATTGAGGTAACATTTCTCTTTGTTTTCACATTTGAAGCTGTAGACTTGGGAGTCTTTGGGAGTGTAATCCTTGCTGAGTTCGAACACAACAACTAAGTCTGAGATGGTTTCATTGTTTCGAACTCCATCAGCGCTCCGGAAATACACCGCTGATTGGCCTGTAATGTGTGTTATTGTGCGAGAGGTGGATGAGTGCGAGTTCTGTGTAGAGGCAATTAGAGTGATTCAGTGTGAGACCTCCAATGCTTCAATGCTAATGAGAGCCTCCTCAGCACAATAACAACGCGAGAGAAAACGACATGGCTGTCTGAAGGATCAAGGCAGTATCACACAGCCTCTATAATTATTACATTATGTACACTAGCCGTTTACACACACACACACACACACACAACTGTGTCTGGACACTTTCTATTATATGCATATATCTTTAAATGGTTTAGACGTTTAAAAAAAAAAAAAAATTTATGGTCATTACACACACTTACGGTAACTTTTTCAGGCTCTTTATCTTTACCACACATACTTCTTGACTCGTACAGTTCTTTATGGTCACCACACACACACACTTGCTGACACTTTCAGACTCTTTATGGTCAACACACACTTTTTGACTTGTTGCAAGGATTTTTTATATCAGCGCACACACTTCTCGACTCTTTCGGCCTCTTTATGGTCACCTCACACACACACACTTTCTGAATCTTTAGGGCTCTTCATGGTCACCACACACTCCCTGACTTGTAGGGCTCTTCAACGGCAGCAGATGCACTTCTGGAAGCTTTATGGTCACCACACACACTTCTTAACTCTTTAGGGTTCTAAATGGTTGGCGCACCACTTCCTGACTCTTTAGGGGTCGTTGTGTTCACCACACACACTTACTGTCTTTTTAGGGTTCTAAATGGTTATTACACGCACTTCCTGGCTCTTTAGGGGTCTTTATGGTTACTACACACACATCCTGACTCTTTAGGAGAACTCTATATATTCACCACACACTTCCTGTATCATTTCAAGGCTCTTTAACGTCACCACAAAAACTTCTTGACTCTTTTGGGCTCTTGTGATCATCACACCCACTTCCTGTCTCTTTTCAGGGCTCTAGATGGTCGCCACATGCACTTCGTGGCTAATTTTAGGGCTCTTTCCATTAATCACACATATTTCTTGTCTTGGATTAGGACTCTATTTGGCAGATACATTCACTGCCTGTCTAACTTTAGGACTCTAGGTACATTTCCTGATCTGTTTAAAGGTTCTTTCTGGTCACCCTCCCCACTTTGTGTCTCTTTTCATGGCTTTGGTCACCATACATTTCCTGTCTCGTTTCAGGGCTCTTTCCGTGGTGCTCTCTCTGTTTCTCCTCAGAGGTCAAGTCACTCGTCTCCTCGCCGCCGCACTGGTGGTGACAACGCTGTCGTTCACTTCTTCAGATCTATCGTAAGTGTCTCTTAAGTGACTGTTTCTCTGACTTTTTTTATATAGAATTTCTACATGTTTCTAAAAACCTGAATAAAGGTCACATGCGGTAGATACACGCCTATCTATATAAAGTCCCAAGACTGACATCACAAATTCACAAACATTTAAAGACACTGAATCATAGATATAGGGCAGGGAAACAAAAAATGATCTGCAGAGGTCCCATATAAGTCAAGGGCTTCCTAAATTAAAAGTATGCCACCACTGACACTGAGCAAAATATTTTGATCAGGAAGGTGACCCTGAAACTGAAGGTCGTTCAGACAGAAAACCCAAGACGAGGACAAACATCTCTGGAGCCCTCCACCAATCAGGCACTTAAAGGCAGAGCGGCCAGACAGAAGGCAATTTCTCAGGAAAAGAAAAATGACTGTTCACAAAAGTCTTCTCAGGCCTTCAGAAACATACGCCTGCGGTGTGATGAAACCAATTAACACCTGGCCAATACCATCTCAGTGGTGTAGTACACCAGTGGGGGGCATCGTGCTGCAAGGGGGTTTATCAGCAGGTGGTTCTCCAAGGTTTGTCACGATCATAGGAAAACAAACAGCTCAAAGCACACACACACACGAAGTGCTTTAGCGTTCGAGACCTTGAGGTTCCAGTATCAGCAGCTTGGCAGTGCTGGAGATTTGAACTCGCCTCCTTCTGATCTGTATGGTGGTCACCACAGGATGGAGAATATAGGGCAATATAAAAATTCTAATAATAAACGCTTCTAAATTCCTCCTTAATGTACCGTATGTGTTCTTTTTTTTCACTCCTTTTGTGTGTTCTCTTTTTTCAAACTCTTTGTCTGTCTCATATATATGTCTGTCTGAATATTTTTTTTGAATATATTTTAATTCTCAGGTGTCTCCTGCCCCTAAAAAATCCAGGGTAAGTGCAGTTTTTACCTTTATAAATCACTATATACCTACAACTATAATATCACGTTCTGTTGTAATTGTTATAATTGTGGTTATAATATAACCATAATTTGTTTTTAGTTCAAATATCAAGATTTTTAAAATCCTTGTTTAAATTTTCTGTGAAGAATTTGAATGGCCCAAATGGTTTCCTTTCAGTATGTGTGTTTGTGTGTGCATGTATGTCTTTTCTTCATGTGATTGTCCTCTTCTAAACAGTCGCATCCTCCAAAGCACTGTTTTTATTCCATCAGTTGTCTAATACACGTTACTGTATATGACCTAATCAGTGCATTAATCTCCAATGAGCAAGCCAAAGTGACAGCGGCATCGAAAGGAGATTGTAGACCTCAGGATGGCAGATAATGGAGCTTCCCAGGGTTCCGCTGGAGGCAGACGAAACATAGGGATAAGGGTTTCTGAAATGCCAACTTGTGGCTCTAGTGATGACAGTAGAAACTTTTAAGACCTCAGGATTGCAGGAATAGGACCTTGTTCACCTTGGGCTGGGTGAAACTGGTGCTTGTGGGTCTTGATGATGGCAAAGTAGGACATTGCAAGGCTAAGACAGGCAGCAGTATAAGTTCCATCATGATGATGGAGAGCGATTTGTGGTTCTTAGGATTGCCACAATAGAAGATTGTCAGCTTCTAGATGAAGCATCTCAGAAGTTCCTCAGGTAGGAACAAGAGATTACTGTCAGAATGGCAGCAGGAGAAGCTAGAGGACCAAGCTGAGGCTTGTATATCAGCAATATGAGCATGTAGACCAAAGAATACTGGAATTAGTGAATGAAGCTGCATGGTTTGCAAGTATGAACTTGTTGGTTTCAGGATGGTAGTATTAGAGTGTGTTGGTTTAGGAGGGCAGAAGTTTGAGGTTCTTGGGTCCAGGTTGGCATACGTTTGAGCTTGTGGAGTTCAGGTTGTCAGAAGTATGAGCTTGTTGGGTTTAGGATGGCAGAATGTGTCCTCGTTGGGTTCAGCATGGCAGCAGGTGGGGACTGTCCTCAAAAGAGAGATGAGTGTTCGATAACTGATTAAATAAAAACAGATGTTCGGGCCTCAGGAGTGCACGCCTTCCTACCCGTCTGTTGCTGTTCTATTTTATCCCTTTGTCTTTCTCTCTTCATCTGTCTCTCTGTACAGTGGCATTCTTTCACATCTAAACTTGGCATGGTAGGTGTTGTATAGAAATACTCGCACATCCTGTTTCCAGAATAGCATCAAAGTCCCTATTCCCTGCTAAAGCCACAAGCCATTATGGGTACATCATGTGGATGCTAATATCAGTGCATTGTGAGATTTCTTAAGCACATGAGTGAATACTCACTATGCCCTGATGACAGTGAATAGGGTGTGATTTCTGAGAAAAAATTACATTAGCTTAACTAACATAGCTGATCAGGGATCAGCTGAGAGAATTTAAATCCTGTTAAATTAAATCATTTTATTAAATCATTTTACAGGATTTTTGGTAAAGCTGATCCCAAATCAGTCCTGCCGCTGTTCATTCATGCTGAGCTTGTACTCTATTATTGGTTCAGAAGCACACTGCATTCACAAAAGGAAAAATAAAGCAAACAAACAAAGAATATATCTCATAATTATGAGATTATATTTCATAATTATGCCTTACTAACTCAATTATGACCTACTGACTCATAAGCATGACTTACTGTCTTCTAATTATGACTTCCTAAATCATAATTAGGGCTTACTTTTAAAAGTAATTCATAATTATGAGTTGGTAAGTCATAATTACTAGCTAGTAAGTCATTATTATGAGTTAGTAAGCCATAAGTATGAGATAGTAAGTCATAATTATGAGTTGTTAGGTCATATTTATGAGATATGTTCTCAGATTTTTTCTTTTGTGATTTTTTCTTTTGTGTGCTTCCGCATTTTAGTGCATTTGTTTTCCTCTTGACTTCCTCTTGATATCTTCTTCAACTTCTTTATTGCCTTTACAGTACATTGAAAAAAGATAATAGAGCATGCCTTACAAACTCAGATACAGATATACGGTAGTTATATCCCCACTGTAGTCCAGACTCTCTGAGGTTAGTGTTAAGTTAATCAATCACATTACTGATACTGACTATCAATCATGTGATATGTTAGTCAATATACTGATAAGTCAGATAAGGTCAGGGTAAGGGGTTAATCCATTTAGCATTGATTATAAACCAGAAACTTGAAGATCCTCGGTAATTGGATAGAAACTTCATCTAAGCTTTCGATTAGCTGATTAAAAAAATATATGATGGGCTGCCTGTAACTGTCCATGGAAATGCTTGCCTCAATAGTTTTGCATTTTAAGTTCAATGAAATTCATCTTATTCTAAGCTGGAGGAAGGAATTATTTTGTAGTCTATACTGTACAGTATATAGAACCCATAGGAGACCCATAGCACCCATAGCAGTATTTTTAATAATGTTTTTTATTTCTTTAATTGTTTAAATTGTTTGTTTAGATTAAATTGTTTAATTTAAAAATAATGTTTAATATTTAATATAAAACAGCAATAATGTGCAATAATAATGATTGCTTGGGCCCCAGTGATCATTGATTGCATTTCTGATTTCTTTTTCTTTAATTGCAACCCACTGATTAAATCAGAACTCTCTCACATAGTCCTTTCACCCTTTTTTCTTTGTTTTCATAAATCATAAATCTGTGTAGCAGCGGTTGGAAGCGTGGATTGGTTGCACAGGGGCACTTCTGTAATAGCGTTTGCATTTTGTTTCCCCATTGGCAGTCTCTGCAAGGAGAACACTTGCTGTTGGATTTTTACACTTGAAATATGTATGTGGTAAATAATGTATGCATATTAGATGCATTTTGGTTTTGTTTCATGCGTTTTTGCCTCTGTGTGAAAATGAAATTTCGTTTCTGTCGAGTCTGTGATCTTTAAATGTGATGAGATTGAGCTGAAATCAATACTAAAGTCAATCCAACTGACTGAATCATCTATTCCAAACACATGTATGATATTTTTTACTATTAAAGATTAAAAATATGTATATACAGTATGTATATGTGTTTTCACAAAATATTGATTGATATCAATAAAATCTGCATGTTACTTGTAATACTTAATTATGCCATAAATTGACTATGCCATGATTAACAGTGATAATTATGCGATTTATTGGCAATGCTTAGAAGGGGCATTTAATTCACACTGTAACACATTCAGCTTTTAACTCATGGTGTAACTGTCATGGTCTCTTAATGATTAACATTTATTAGACTAACTTTGATCAAAACACACTGTAATTGAGATATTGATAGTGAATTTAGGAATGATAATCAGTTCCTGTTCTATACTGTAGCTGATGGCTTTCCTTATGTGATCTCAGATGAACAGTTGATCCGTTATTGGAGAGTATAGAGTATGTCTGGGCGATATGATGTTTACAATATCTACAAGTGTTACGCCCCGGTCTAGGTCGGGCCGTAACAGGGGTGAAAAAAAGAAAGAAAATGGGTGAGACCAAAAGTGCGTTTGCTTAGTGTTTATTTACAATGAGGTGAATAAGCAAATC
>JAQMYG010000018.1:5949347-5976878 GCA_030014215.1 Clariallabes teugelsi
TGTGTCCCACAGAAGATGGTGCTCCAGCAGCTTAGGCTGCGGGAGCACCATCTTCTCTATAAACTAACAAACTGCAAAAAGGTTCATCTATGCCCACAAGCGCCTAAGGCCAACCCATCTGGTCCGATCCCACAGAAATGCCAATGCAGCATAAATCACTGCAAAAGGGTAACACTGTCTATGACAGAAAGGCATTAGAACATGCAATGCACCACAGCCAACCACACACAGGGCCCAGCAGGAAAAAAGCCCAAGACCACGGACCCGGCCACCAAATTCTCCGGATCCCAATCCTATTGAAAGTCCATGGGATGCACCGGACAAACAAGTCCAACCCAGAGAAGCACCCAAAGAAATGCCAATGTCCTAGTGCCAAACACCACAGCACAACCCCAGAGGCCTTGGGGAGCCACGCCAGAGGTGCCAGAGCCACCCTGGTGGCACAAGAGGAACCCTTTTGATTTGAATGTTTATGGTTTTAGTGATATGACTAATCAATATATATACAGTATATGAGATTTAGTTTAGTTTTATTGTTTGTAGATTGCAATAATAAATCAGGGTTTAATTTTATTAGAATATAATTCTTTTGAAGTTTGACTTAGAATTTATTAGAAATTAATATTTTAAAAAGCTTAGGACTCTATATAAATAACATGAAATACTATTACTGACCTTACTGCTGTCAAACCTTGTTTAAAAAAATTATAATAATAATAAAATGAAACTATTGCTAGTTATAAAAAACTAGAAATTACATGTGAATTCTCAATCCTTACAGTGCAAGTCCTTAACAGTGATAACATTAGCTTATTTGGTTTAATATTAGGGTTAGCTCAGACTATATAATATGTATACATTAGAATTGAGAACCTGATTTAGTAGACACTAAAACAAGGAACAAATACATTAGGTATGAAGCACATTTTATCTTTAAGGATGAGAGGGGAAAATGCAAATAAATAAATAAATAACTAAATAAACAAACAATCCACGTACCACTGAGAAAAGTGAGAAACGCTAAAAGAAAGGCAAAACAGCTAACTCACTGATGAATCAGTGCTAATGTGAGTAATGATTATATGCTTAATTATCTCCATTTTTCACTGAAATGCCAGCAAGAAAAATCTTTCTTATTTCTGAATAGACTTAATTTATACTGCCAAGTACATTGTCAACAATAACTCAATGACTGGCTGTACATTCCATTCCTAAGAGTGTAGGTAATTTAAGGTAAGCTCTTCATTAGGGACATTTTTTGTCACAAAATGCTCCAGTTTATTGTACTGACTAGTGCATTGAACATTAGCTTGCAGAAATCCTTGTCTCAATACCTAGAAAGCGTTCTGTCTGGAGAAGATGGAAGATATACAACAAAATGTAAAAACTTTTCTCCACTGAACTTTAAGTAAGAGCGTTATATTAAAATATTTTTCATTCACTTGGAACACTCAGTGACAAAATGCATGTAAATGCTACCTTGAATATTTCTCTGGCCCGAGGGAGCTTGATGGCATTTAGGAGATTATGGAACTTGAGAAGTTAGAGGACTTAATCACTGAGTGTCACTTCAAGTGAAGGAACATTGCTAATCTGTAGGGACAAACGTCTCTGATTTTACAGGAAGGTGCATTTTGCACAAAAAGATACATTTGCCTTAATCTATATTAGTACACACTGTATGTATCTGGCTTCATGCGCATATCCAGAGAATTAAATACTTTTTGTATTTGGTCATGGCAAAAAGGTAGAGGCTTTCGAACTGTCTTCGAGAAATGTACAGTAGCCCGCCCTGGGTCATATCACTTTATCTCGAAGCTGTCTTCATTAGGAGCCTGTTAGAGGGAAATTTAGCATAAAATCAATGAAAAGAAAAAGGGTAGGCTGATTAAACTGGTATTGCAGGCTAATGGCAGACTTTTAAATTCTCAATTTATATCCGCATATGCTACAATTCTCATGATGTCCTTTATAGATAATAAAAGTAAAAAGATTCCGCAACTGGTTTTTACTGAAAAAAGGTAGAGATTCCCTAGGGCAAATATTACTCAAGTAAAAGTAGAAGTTTTCCATTTACATGTCTACTTGAGTAAAAGTACAAAAGTAAACACCTTCAAATTTACTTAAGTATCAAAAGTACTGAACTTATATTATCTCACAGTAGCCATTTTCATAATAAATCTTTCTCTCTCTCTCTCTATCTCCTTCCTGACTATAAATAGGTGTTTTTTGTCACTGTCTGCAACAAGCTGAGCTTCTGAGTTCCAACACGCAATTATGCATAATAGTCAGCAGATGGTGAAATTCACTCTTTAAATACGACACAACTGTGGTTAGGTAACGCAATGCCATACAGTTAGTATGTTAGGTAACGTGTAAAAGTACACATATTTAATGTTTGATGTAGTGAAGAAAAAGTAAAAAGTAAGCTCTAATGAAACTACTCAAGTAAAGCACAGATACATGAAATACGTACTTAAGTACAGTCATTAAAAATTTACTTAATTACCTCCCACCTCTCCTGTGGGTCACCAAACTCATCTTCATGCACAAAATGTAATATTATATAAGAACCTATTGTTCTGGTTGTTAGAGTTAGACAGAAAGTCACAGTAAGATAAATAACCACTCATAATAAGCGTAATAAATGTATTTCCAAATGCACAACGTACAGTATTAAACCTATTGGTGAGTAGGCTACAATAGTTAGGTCAAAAGGTCAAGGCCATGTTACATTCCACCTTTCTAAAAACAGGAATGTAAAGAATCCATTTTGTTCAACAAACAAAAACATGTATTTTCTGGCTTTATAGAGGAGCAAATCTAACAATTCACTCTTCTGATCATTATCAGGCAGTGGCAGGGGGCACACATGAGGGACATGGTCCTATGGGTGATGGTGAAGTAATTTGCCTTTCTTGAACACTTCAGTGTTGATATCAAGACTTTCATTGTGTGTACAGTGACTGGCACTGGGGACTCCAAGTTACTCATTCTCCATCACTGCAAGAAATAATTGAATTATCCAAAGCCAAGCGAGTACTGTAAGGCAACCATGAGACTGAGTAGTGGAATCACTTCGAATGTCACACCAGTTCGTGACTTGATGTTTTAATCTTTTCTTTAAGCTGAACTATAATTCTGTTAACAGTAGAAAAGAGAATTTCTGCTAGGATATTCGTACATATTTAACTCTGGGAGAGAGTCCACCTTTAGACTGACTAATAATAAGTCATCTTTAAAAATCTGAAAAATTCTACTACTTCACTTATAAGCAGTAGTTATAATAATGGGAATAATGTACATCTGATCATAAAACTAGGGGTGTTTATTTATTTAAAACATTTAATTAATCCTGTTTGCTTTCAAAACCTTGATTTCATTGGTCAAACTAAATTAAATCAACTTTAAAGGGGACTGATTAAGCAAATTTTGTTCTGTTAAATAATTTTTAGACAGACATTCATGTAGGTTGCCTGAGGAAATAAAAAAAAAACCAACTTTTTGTCCTTTCTTTCTTTTTTTATTGGACCTAGTTTAAACAGGTCAATAGATATTTTTCCCCCCATGGCATGGAGTAGCTCATTTCCATAGACACTGAAATGACGTGTTTGGAAGAGGAGTGAAACAGAGGAAGTTTAAGGATTGAAAAAATATCTGAGGTGTATTTAAGCTGTATTTCATTGGAGGTCTAAGACCTCTGAACCACATGTATTCTTTGTATTGAATCGTATAATATTAATTTGTTCATTAAATTACTGTTTATTAGGATTTATGTATTGTCTGGACTTTTTTCATTCTACCATCTCGCCCTCAAACACCAAACGTGAACATAACTTTTTTTTTTTTTTTTTTAAAGAAACATTTATTTTTAAATACTTCTGAATGTTACAAAAAGCAAATCTGAAAGTATACAGCATGATATTTATACACAGGCAAAGCCTTCGACGAAACGAGGCTTAATCACTGAAATGAGCATGTCTTATCTATGAAATTATTCACACATGATAATACATTGATTTTTTTCTTAAAAAGCTGTATATAAATATAATCAAATTATATAACAATTGTTTTTTATATTGAAATCCAATCATTATCAATATAACAGTGCCACGTATACAGCTGGGTAGAGAAGATAAAAAAAAAATAAAAAAAAATAAAAGAACTCCACTTTCTGCACGGTTTCATTAAACCCTCAAATTTTCAAGTGATTTTTTTGGAAACATTGATCACTTTGAACTCCAGCTGATAAAAAGCATGCAAATTTGTCCCTTGAGAATGTTAACAGGGAAGTTCAAAGTGTGTGTAACTTGAAAAGTGAGCCTGAATGGTTTAATCACTGGAGAGAGTCTCAGTGTGTGTGTCTGGTTAGGTCTTAGGAAAAGACAGTGTTGATGGGGCACTGCCACTCTGATGGTGTCTCCTGTTCTGTTGTGTGCAGCTGCAGGCCGGCTGGATCTTCATTTCCGGGAGGCGGAGCCTGTGATGGCTCAGAAATGCAGTCTTGCTCTCGGTCCACCTCTGCCCCATCCTCTGTCTGCTTACCTGAGACATGCATACACACATACAGAAGAATTTGACATGTGTATACTGTATGTTGAGTGTTTTCAGTACGGTGGAAGATGTCTTGGGGTAAGTAGGAGCTTACAGGGGACGAGTGTGTTGGACGGCCAGGATGATTACTAAGTGAAGGACTGCACATCCGTTTGTGTGTCTAATAAAAGAAATGGATTTGAGGAGTGGAAATTCAAGCTTCGGAAAATTAAGAGAAATAAAATCTAAATTGTGAGAAATAAATTCAGAATTCAGGAAAATTACGTCAACATTTAGATCAATTTTGAATTCAGAAAAATAAAGTGAAAATTGTGAGAAATAAAGTAGAAGTTGTGAGAAATAGTCAGAATTCAGAGAAATAAAGTTTAACTTGTTGATGAACAAATTTGGGATTCAGGGAAATAAAGTGAAATTTATGAGAAATAAAGTCGGAATTTAGAGCAATAAAGTTAAAATTGTTGATAAATAAATTTGGGATTAAGCGAAGTAAAGTGAAAAAAAAAGTAGAAATTGTGACAAATAAAATCAGAGTCCCAACAAATAAAGTAAAAATTATGTGAAATAAATTCAGAACTTCAGGAAATAAAATAAAAAATTGTGCGAAATAAAGTGAAAATTGTGAGAAATAACCTATAAATTCTGAGTAGCAAAATCAAACTATTGGACTAACTATTGCACTTTAATTTTCATTTCACATTTAATTTCAAACTCCACAATGTGCGCCATGTGAGTTTGCACATGGCACATTCAATATACTTTATACAGTTTATTTATACATTCCATACTTTTAAAATTTTCTATATATTTCTATTGTATACGTTATTGTTACAAAATTACTACATATTGTAGATTTTATATTTTACATTATTTTCTATTGCCTCTCCTATTTTCTTTTTTAGGTCACAAATAGTCCTTTAAGCATTTCACTGCTTATCATACTAATTTCTTTATGCGTTTATGCGTGGCAACAAACTGATTTTTTCTTCCTTACAAATCAAATTATTTTGAGAGTATGCGAAAGATACTCACCAAACCCATGTGACCTTTTCATATGAAGCTTCATGTTGCTCTTCTGTGTGAAACTGATGCTACACACCTCGCACTTGTAAGGCTTCTCACCGGTGTGTTTGACGGTGTGTATGTGCAGTGCACTCTTCTGATTAAAGGCTTTATCACACTGGTCGCACTTGTAAGGCCGCTCACCTGCTCCACGAACACACACACACATTTTAAAGGTGAAATCTACCTGCAAAATACCTTACCACAGTTATACCCTGTTCTCTGGGGCAATAAGCGGATGATAGCGAGCCTAACAGTAATATAGCTTCTATGTACCCTTTCCCTCTCTAAATAAATCTAAAGAATCCCTAAGTAAATCTTTATCCCTAAGAATAAATCCCTAAGTAAATCTTTAACCAGAGCGGTGCTTTTCATTTCATTTTCTTTTTTTGTGTGTGGCATGATCAACTGTACGCAGTCCGTGTGAGTTTGTTTGTACCTGTGTGTGTGCGGATATGTCTCTCCAACTGGCTTGGTTTAGCAAATGCTTTTTCACAGCTGAAACACTTAAACACACGAGGCTTTTGAGAGCTCAGGGACGGACCGTTCGTGTGGACAAACTCATGCTCCTGCAAAACACACACACACACACACACACACACACACACACACACACACACACACACACACACAGGGTCATATTCCACAATCCACAGTCTATATGCAGTATAATGCGTAATAAACATGCTATCTAATACATGTAATAGAACCATAATACATAATATCACAGTATTCAAAGCATTGCTATAAAATACCACAAGTACATCATATAGCAAGGCGCGTTCAGGTGAAACCAGGATTTTTGACTGTGCAGAAAAACAGAAGACAGCTATGAAAGTAAAAACCTCCTTTATTTCTCTACATAATCCCTCGCTACACTAATGCACTCACCCCAGAATTTCACTAGTATATAATCCATAAAACGTCATTGCCGCACATGGAAGGATTACAGGTCCGAAACTGAAGTGCTGAATTTATGCAGCGAGAGAGACCTGCATGCTCAAATACTCACCACTCAACACACTCAAAAATCCCTGTTAATTCCTAGGCCGTGTGTGAAGACTCCTGAGGATGTAATTTGTTTACAGGGTCAGATCTCATCTTCATCTTCATCTCCAAATCTCCTCCATCTTAATTAGCCATCAGAATTAATCCAAAAACAAATCTACTGCTACTCCTGGGCACTTCATCACACCATAGCTTTGTTCTATCTTTGTTTGATTTTAGTTTTGAACTGATGTTTAACATGACTTCAAACGTTTTTAAGTCATACTACCTTTAGTCACTGGGATCCATTCCACCACTTATCAATAAAGGGAAAGTCTGATATTAATGTCTATTCCTGTTAAAATATCTTAATGAACAGCTTGGCAGATTTATTCTTTTTGTTTAAACTAACATGTGGTTCATCGGCTAAATTGATGAGCAGCTAAGCACCTCTCTCTCCGGCACTCTGGATACTGTAGCACCCTCATGAGAAACGAAATTATTTTTATTAGTAAGAATAAATAAAAGTGATGAAATGCACTGCTTTCTTAGTTTTCCCATGCATAGTAGGCAAGAGTAATCATTTAGAAAGCTGATTTTATATTACCTGTATTACCTACAGTATATTATATAAGCTGATTTGTTTATTTCCTGCTCAGTTTTGGCCAATTGAATTGAATCACACTTTCTTATTTTGTATGTTTAATTCACACAGACAATAAATAAATCTACATGAAGTAATCCACATCAATGGATTGAATTCATGGAATGAAATAAATAAAAAAAAAAAATCCATAATTTTGATTTTGGCAAAGAGGAACCTGTATTTTAGTTCTGGCCTAAAATGCTGAAGAAATGCTGCTCTTACTGTGATAAACTCGACTCGTTACTTTTCTAACCATTTATTCTACACATTAGATATTCTTTATTTTTGCCACAGAGAAATGCAGCAGGTGGATCTACCACGTAGGTAGATTAATTTCTCTGCCCTATAATTATAGATATAAGGAAAGATCTAGCTCATACATAAACCAGCAATCTATATGATCTGTATAACAACTCTTAATTAATTAAATTCTACAATCAAAAACAACAGAAGTATCTTGTAGCATCTCAGACAATGGCCATTCCTACATTCCACAACTGTTGACGAGAGTGCGACAAAATGTCCCGGATTGAAATTCTTGGCGGATTTTTGTCGGTCGACATGCTCACCCACTGTACAAATCACATACTGCCTATGAAATGGTGTAATGTGCTTACAATTACAACTGCACTATAAACTGTGCCATAGTCATGTCTACAAACCTACACCATTTACTGTAGCTACTACACCTCATGATTTAATATGAACTATCAATACACCTTATCTCTTATCAGTGTTTTGGATATGTTTTGGATACCTGTGACTAAAGAAAGTATGAACCGAAAGTGTAAAAGCACCCCACCCCTAAAAAGTCCTGTGTGGCAGCTTTCATATTGGTTTACATGCAGTTTTTTTTAGACGGTTACACATTTAGTTTTCCTAATTGGCATAAAAATAGTCTTCAGGTTAAAAAAAGAAAAAAGAAAAAAAAGAAAGCAATAATTAATAAAGGACAGTACTCAAGTAAAAGTACTTGCCTGAAATGTACTCCACTACAAATACAAGTACGTACCACTTAAAATTTGTGCTCAAGTTGAAATACAAAGTACAAAAACTCTAAAATATACTTGAAGTCCTTCACAAAGAAACTTGATTTATCTGGATATCTATCTTAACCAGAGGTGGGTAGTAACAAGTTACATTTACTCCGTTACATTACACTTAAGTAACTTTAAAAAAAAAAAAATTACTTCTATGAGTAGTATTACTGCACCATACTTTTTACTTTTACTTGAGTAGATTTGCGGAGAAGAAATGCTGCTCTTACTGTGATAAACTTGACTAGTTACTTTTCTAACCATTTATTCTACACATTAGATATTCCTTATTTTTGCCACAGAGAAATGCAGCCGGTTGATCTACCACGTGACTGTGTTTCACCAATCAGCAGCAATAACAATAACCACATGTACTCACATGACCACACACAAACTGGCTGCATAGCGGGAAAAACATCTTCAGCCGTGGTAGACAGTGAAGGAAACATCACGGTTAGTTCAGCTGTTTTATTTAATGTTGCAATGTTAAAATATATAATTAGCAAATAAGCTAGAGGCTAAAACATATAAATTCCCTACATTCGTTGTGTTGCTGGACACAGTTTAAGGTAAAGTGAGACTCTTGTACATGTTCTAATGTTATTTTCTATCTGCTGAGCCATTGGGAGGGCAAATGAATATACAGTATATCTAACACTGGAAAAAGTTTACACTGTTCAAATATACATGTTACGTACAGTAGGCATTTGTTTCAAAAACTTTACATTGTGAAAAAAGTGAGATTAGGACATTTGTGTTTCTTGTTCTTTAATTTGATATTTTGTAAAGATATTTAGTTTAATTTTATTTCATTCATTTATTTAATTATTTGAAAATGTCAGAATTTGTACATCATTTCATCATTTTGTCTGGCTGCTTACATAATTTCTAAAAATAAATAAATAAATAAATCAGACATTACGATGAAACAGTTACTCAGTACTTGAATATCTTTTCACCGAATACTTTTTTACTTCTACTTGAGTAATATTATTTTGAAGTATAGCTATTCTTACTTGAGTACAATTTTTGGCTACTCTACCCACCTCTGATCGTAACCAAGTCCAGGATAAGCAGTATTTTAAACACATCTAGTTGTAGCGAGATTAGCTAGTATCAGGATCACTTCTAATCTTACCTTGACAAGTGGGCCTTGAAATATTTGCCAGAAGTATCCACAGCCCAGAGACTAATTGGGCGGGACCCATTGCCCAGGTAACAATCAATCACTCAGGTGCACTAAACAATCCTCGCTTTTATAACAACCTGACAGTCATTCCTCTAAACTAAAACTGCAAATGCGATGAGCGAATAGCATGGAAATGGAAAGTCAGTGCTGTTATGTTTTTTTCCCCCAATTTTTGGAATAAATATTAAAAAAAACAAGTCGTTTTTTCAAGTTTTTACATTATTGGTTATATCGAAAAAATGAGTAAACGAAGGATGCACGGATTAAACCAGTACAGTACAATTCACCTTCGATAAACTTATGCACTTTTTACTGGGGGACTACATTCCAAAATTTCTACATTTTTCAGGACGTCTCAGACTTACTTTTGTGCATCCCGACTGCGCCTTGACAAACTGCCTGAATATACCTATACACTTCGTCTCAACTTGAGATACGGTAGTACCAGTTTGGGATAAAATTCCCAAAAGGCCCCATAACATGTCTTCTTGACATGATTAACTATTTAAAATATTATTTGCATTGCTCATGTCTCTCTCTCTTGCTCTCTCCTTACACACCTTCTCACAAACTTCTGCACATTGTTCCCCATACAAAACTTTTGAAGTGTCATTTCCATAAATGGTTCAAACACGAGTGCGGAGCAGGTGTTGTTTGCGCAACAGTTATTTGTGCTGAGAGCCACTTATACTCAATATTTCATTAACCGCGTCCAAGCACTTCTTTGTCAACTTTCCCTAATGATGTGTTTGTGCCGGAGCTTTAATTAGTGGCATCCTGGGGATTATAAAAAAAAAAAGGATGGGAGGATGGCAGGTCTTACAGAAATGACTGCAATTAATAAGTAAAACTTTTGGTAGCAGCTGTCCAACATCTATTTGAAAGTTTCTTTCAGGATTTGCCCTCTGTAGGGTTGTTCATGCAGTTAATGTGGGTTTTTATGAAGCCCGTGCAACGTTTCATGGAGAGAAAGACAGGACTATCGAATGAGCGTTTAAGTGATAGAGTGATGCTCACCTTGAGGTGTGTCTGTCGCTTGAACGCCTTGTTACACACGCCGCAGACGTAGCAGCGTTCTTTGCCGTGCGCTATCCTCCAGTGACGGCGCAGCACGGTCGCTGACGGGAACTCCGTATTGCAGTAGAAACACTGATTCGTCACCTAACACGCGTTAACACGGACACGTTCAGGTAATTAAGCTTAATCTGAAGTTTGCAAAACCACACACACACACTTAGACATACAGAAGCTTACCTTGCTTTCCTCGGACTGAGATATAACCTGTTGAGTCGTGCTTCCCGGCTGGACTGTCGATCCCTCCTCACACACCACGGCTGGGAACTGCTGAGCCTGCACATACACAAAGACACGATTCCTAAAATGTATGCATTGTTGTACATGCTTGTGTCTGTGTACAGTGTGTATACAATGTCACACCTGTGTATTAAGGTTCAGCGTGACTGTGTCCAGCATCTGTGTATCCGCCAGGGCGAGTGTAACAGTGCTGTCAGTCGTCATGCTCTCTGATGTCATTTGCAAGTTCTGGGAGAGAGAGGTGCTGGGAGCCAGAGTGGTAACTACAATCACACACACACACACACACACACGGAATAATGATGCATGAGTAATAATGTAATTAAAAGTCAAGAAGTGTGATTGTGGCCTGACCCTTACCGGTCATGCTGGAGGGGGTGGTGCTTTGTGTGAGGAGCTGCTCAGAACTGAGAGCCAGAGCGTTGCTGCTAGAGGGAGGTGTGGTCAACTGCAAGGTCCCGCCTATTTCTACTCCTGTTCCTGCACATGGCGGAGGCAACAGATCCTGACCTAGAATGAAATGATTATTGTTGTTGTTGTTACTGTTGTTGTTGTTATTATTATTAATAAAAGTTGTAGTTGTATCAAAATTAGCATTAATAGTAGTGTGGTAGTGATGGTAACATCAGTAGTAACATCAGTAATAATATTAATAGTAACGATTTAAAATTAAATATATATCTGGAATAGTTACAGTAGTATTCACATTTACAGCATTTGGTAGACAGCCTTACTAGTAACAAGAATAATAACAGATGTAATAGTAAGTAAGTGGTAGCGGTGTAGTAACAGTAGTATGTTACTGTTTCTCCAGTACTTGGACTAACCCCCAGCCGCATAAAAAAAAAACTCTCTTCCCAGTAGTGTTCGACTAAAGACACGTAGTTATTAACCTAGTTAACCCAGTGTAAGTATGTATCCAGTGATATAAACTTTAAAGCACTTTTTGTAAGTCGCTCTGGATAAGAGTGTCTGCCAAATGCCTAAATGTAAATGTAAGTATTAGTAATAGTAACAGTAATAGTAGCACTATCAGTGGTACTGAGTAGCAGTATTAGGATTAGCAGCACTATTAATAACAATAGCACTAATAGTATGAGTAGCAATAGTGGTAGTATAATTAGCAGTACTATAATAACAGTAGTACTACTAGTAGGAATGTTGATATTAGGATATTAGGTATTAAGATTAGCAGTACTAGTAAAAACAGTAGTACTAGTACTATGCGTAGGAATGGTGGTATTAGGATTAGCAGTACTAGTAATAAAAGTAAAAGTAGAATTAGTAAGAACAGTTTTACTACCAGTAATGGTAGTAATTTAAATTACAGTAGTAGTAACATTGCATTTATGACATTTGGTAGACAGCCTTGCTAGTAAAAAGAATAATTACAGATGTTATAGTAAGTGGTAGTGGTGTAGTAACAGTAGTAACATAAATATTAGTAGTTGTAATAGTAACAGTAAAATAGGAGTAACAATAATAAAAAAAAGTAAGTGCAGTAGTACTAACAAAGGTACTGAGTAGCAGTATTAGGATTAGCAGTACTAGTAATAACAGTAGCACTAATAGTATGAGTAGGAATAGTGGTATTATAATTAGCGGTACTATAATAACAGTAGTACTAGTACCACTAGTAGGAATGGTGATATTAGGGTTAGCAGTACTAGTAATGACAAAAGTAAAAGTAACATTAGTAAGAGCAGTTTTACTACCAGTAATAGTTTCAATTTAAATCTATATCTGGAATAGTTACAGTAGTAGTAACATTGCATTCACAATCATGACATTTGGTAGACAGCCTTGCTAGTAATGAGAATAATTACAGATGTTATAGTAAGTTGTAGTAGGGTAGTAAAAGTAGTAACATAAATATTAGTAGTTGTAATAGTAACAGTAAAATAGGAGTAACAATAATAGGAGGCGTTACAGTATAACTGTAGTAGTACTAACAGTGGTAGCAACAGTAGTACTAGTAGCAGTGTTAAGATTAGCAGTACTAGTGATAACAGTGATAACAGTAGTACTAGTGATAACAGTAGTACTAGAACTATGAGTAAGAATAGTAGTATTATAATTAGCAGTACTAGTAATAAATAGTGGTATTAAGATTAGCAGTACTTCTAATAACAGTAGTAAAAGTAGCATTACTAGGAGCAGTGGTATTTAGATTAGCAGTACTATAATAAAATTAGGAGTAGCGGTATTAGGATTAGTAGTAATAGTAATAACATAAGCACTAGTAGTAGTAGCAGTATTAGGATTAGCAGTGCTAGTAATAACAGTAGTACTAGTAGGGTTTGGTGGTATTTGGTATTTGGATAAGCAGTACTAGTAATAACACTAGTACCAGAAGGAATACGGGTATTAGGATTAGCAGTACTAGTAATAATGGTAGTAACTAGTAGGAATAGGGGAATTAGGATTAGCAGTACTAGTAAAAACAGTACTACTACTCCTAGGAGAAGTGCTATTTGGATTAGCAGTATTAGTAATAGTAGTACTATAAGGAGTAGTGATATTTGTATTATTAATAACAATTAATTAATAATTAATAAAAGTAGTACAAGTAGGAGTAGTGGTATTAGGATTAGCAGTACCAGTAGGAGTAGTGGTATTAGGATTAGCAGTACCAGTAGGAGTAGGGGAATTAAGATTGGCAGTAATAGTAATAACAGTAGTACTAGTAGAAGTAGAGGTATTAGGATCAGCAGTACTAATAAGAACTGCAGTACTAGCGGGGTTAGTGGAATTGGAATTAACAGTACTAGTACGAGCAGTAGTACAAGTAGGAGTGGTACTTGGATTAGCAGTGCTGGTACTGTAATAACAGTAGTACTAATAAAAAGTAATGGCATTGGGATTAGCAGTACTAGTAATAACAGTAGTACTAACAAAGTTAGCCGTATTAGGATTATAAATGGTAATAGTATAGTATAGTTAGTACTAGTAATAACAGTAGTACGAGTAGGAGTAGGGGTATTATGATAATCAGTACCAGAAATAACAGTAATACTAGTAGGAGTATTGATATTAGGATTAGCAGTACTTGTAATAAAGTTGTAAATAGTAAGATTAGGATTAGCAATACTTTGTGTATGTACCTGATATAGTGCTGTTGTGTGTGTGTGTGTGTGTGTGTGTGTGTGTGTGTGTGTGTGTGTGTGTGTGTGTGTGCGCGTGTACCTGATATAGTAAGTGTGATCTCCTGGTTGCTACTGTTAGTATTAGCGGCGTGAGTGTGTGTGTCAGTCTGAGTGTGTGGGAGAGCGTGTGCATGTGGATTGCTGATGGTGAGTGTGATCTCCGGTGCTCCTGAACTGCAGTTTCCCACCAGCGCCGGTGCTCCGACCACCTGAGCCAACTGCTCCGTGCCTACACACACACACACACACACACACACACACACACACACACACACGCAATATTCACTTGTCTAATGGACTCACGACACACAATGTGGACCCTATTGTAGACTCGATTGTGTGTATTTGTGTGAATAAGTGAGAGAAGAGCGAGACCTGTGTGATCCTGCTCTGTAAGGTTGCCTATGGTGACGCCGGGGTTCTGGATGACGACATTAGCGTGTCCTGTAGCATCGGTAGTAAGCAGGTGTGCATTAGTGTGAGACGTCAGGGAGGAGTCGATGCTTAATACTCCACTCTGTAGAGTCTGCTGCAGGATACTAGGGTCAATCTGTACACACACACACACACACACACACACACACACACACACACACACACACAAACACACAAACACTGTTACACAGGGTGCACACATTCCTTTGCCCAATCGTGAATTCAAAAGTAAAAGGACAAATGTGTGTTTATATTCTGCTACCTGCAGTGTGATGTTGTTGATGTTTGCCGTGTCGATGCCTGATATCTGGACGTTGGGACAAAGCAGACCTGTTGGTCCAAGCTGTAACTGAATCCCCTCCAAAGTGGCCAAACCTTCTGTCAGGGACACTGTCAGGTCCCCGCTCGCTACACACACACAGAGAACACTTTATTTTAATCCACAAGTGAGTGATTTGACGTTTTGCTGATCTGAGGTCTTTACTGCTTAAATATATCAGCTTTTTTCACAAAACAAATGAAATAAATCTTTGGAGGAGACTGAGAGAGAGCGAGGACGCCTCTGCATTCAACTGCGGCTAGGAGAAAATATCTGAATGCAAGTAGAAAAACTTCTTTGCAAACTGCTGAGGCCTACTAAAGAGGAAAATTTTGTTTAATTTCAGGCGACAGAAAGGAGCAGCACATGAGTGTAATGGAAACGCACAACAGATGTATTCAGATTTTGTAATGCGTATATTCTCAGACTTTAATGAGTTTGAAAAAAAAATAACACATATTAGGCAATTTCAGTCAAATGTGCACATTCACATGGATAAGGGTCTTTCTATTCAGTGTTCGCTCTATTCAGTGGGTGCACCGCTCAGAATATTAAAATGACATTAAAATGGATTTCTGAGACAGGACTTTCAATAGCATCTAAGTAGCTGCCTTTAACAGGGGAGGATCAGGCAGTTGAGGCAGTCGGGTGCTGATCGGACGGTAGGGGGGATTCGAGCACAGAGTTGCACCCTTTGGACCCTTAGACAAGGCACTTAACCCTATGAACATACAAAATCACTCCACCGTTGCCGGTCTCAAAGACCGTATGAAAAAGAAGGAGGGTTAGCAAGCTGCCAACCTGGCCCTGTAAAAAACATCATTGCCATAGAAATGCGAAACCCGTGGCCCACTGTGTTCAGCAGCCCAGGAGATATTAAAAATCCCTTTAAATACAAGCACTTGCTTTTAAGGATAAAAAAAAAAATCAGGGGGCAGAAAATACTGACTGAGTTGCTGTCAAATGTAACCTCAAGCAATAGACAATTGAAAGTCAATAATGATAAAAAAATTAAAAATAAAAAATAAAAAATAAAATAATAATAGTAATCTATGATCTATAACTTGCAAGTATTGATATTGATAAAATATGAGCAAATATACTGCCAAGCCAAAAGAAAAAAGTTGGTATTTCTGAAGAGTCAAATTATTGGGATGTATTAAGCAAAGAAAACAACTGAGGAGATTTGAAATTACTGGAACCAGGATAAGAAGCCATCAGCACATTATCAAAACCTGGAAATGTGGTCTGAAAAAATCATGAATGAAGATGCATGGGAAAAAAGAAAATCAACAGTAAAAACCAGAGCTATCCTGGGACTAAGTATTGGGACTAAACAGCTGTGTGTGCATAAGAAAACCACTTGTAAGTGAGACTAATCAGAAGAAAAGGCTTAAATTTGCTAGGGAGTGTAAAGATTGGATTTTGGAGCGACGGAAAAAGGTCATATGGTCTGATGAATCTAGATTGAGCCTATACCAGAGCGATGTGCGCGTCAGGGTAAGAAGGGAAGCGCATGAAGCGATGCACCCATCATGCATAGTGTCCACTGTACAAGCCTCTGTTATGATCTGGAGTTGCTTCAGTTGGTCAGGTCTAGACTCAGCAACGTTATGTGGCAATAAAATGAAGTCAGCTGACGACCTGAAGGTACAGAATGACCAGGTTATCACATCTATGGAGATTTTCCTTCCCTGATGGCAAGGATGTCCAACTGGACGGAGGCCCCAGGACACGATGGATGGATTATAATCTCTCGGCTGGCCTGGGAGCGGTTAGGGATCTCTCAGAAGGAGCTGGAGAAAGGGATGTCTGGACATGTGTTGTACTCTTGCTACTACCCGAACCCTGAATTGGAGTGGAATAATGGGATAGATGGATAAAATAGCACTTGATGCAGCACATGCTGTTATTTTGTATTTTACTGTTTTGTTTATATATTGTGATCCAATTAATGGTGCAAATAACGTAACAAATCCAAGAGATACTAAATCAATATTATGAAATACAGCCTATAAACAGGATGTCCTAGCCGTACACAATGCTTGTGCGGTGCAAATGAAACCTGAGCCAAAAATGCCCACATTGACCCAACTGTGGCTGGTGTGAAGCCTCAGACTGACTATTATTTGGTGTGCTGCTTCTTCATTGTATATTCTCCTTTTCCCTGGTGCACATGCAGACCCTTTTAAAACGAAATTTTTAAATAATTCCAATCATAGAGTCACTTGTGCTGATATGCAATTAAACTGCACACGTATTAGAATCCTAACACACATCTTCCTCATTCCTCCAATACATGAACAGGTCTGAGATGGAGTGAAATTGAGAACACATTTCTTAGAACCTTAAAGAGAAAAGTGCCTCTGAGTATCATTAATTACATTTACAAAATGACAGACAAAATGTCTTTGCATCAGTCCACTGTTGGTATTTCATCGTCTTGATATGTACCGTTACTAGGCAATGAGAACACTGGCTGTGCAATACATCAATTAGCTGTGTGTGTGTGTGTGTGTGTGTGTATGGTAAAGTACCAGGCTGCTTAGATCACTGAGGGAATAGGTTGCCATAGCATGTTATCTGACTGCTAAATACTGAGCCATAACCATTGGAGCTACTGTAAATAAACATGTGTAGCGGATATCGATTGTTGGTTTGTGACTTATTGTTATGGCATCTGACTGATACTTGTGATTTTCACTCGATAATACTTCATGCTATGTCTTCATCTTTTGCGTCCAAAGAGCCAGACTTTCTTGCATTTTAATATAGTCTTAGGGAAAAGTTGTCTAGGCTCCTAGACCTTTTTTTTTGTTTGTTTACTCCTATTTTCAGTCCAGTCTCTGTACCTGACCAGTTTCATTGGATTTTTCTGTTTGTTAAGACACATAGTTCCTATGAATCATTCATGTATTAAAAAAATTTCCAACTTAAGGCATGAAACAGTGAGAAACAGGTGCAGATGATGACAGGTGATCAGGCCAGTGATTAGTACACTGGTGATGCTGAATGCTGAGTGGTTGGAACAGACGAGAGGGGAAATGAGGTTGCTGCTGAGCTTGTTACATAAACAACCAATTTTTAAACTGTATCTTTAGGCACTTTGCGGCCTGTTCCAGTAAAACCCATTGTATGGTTCCATTTTGTCCCCTCTGCTTGATCTGCAAAAACAGCTGCAATTGACTACAGTTTTCTCTCTTTTTTTTTAAAGTGTTTCTTAAAGCCAGAAGGTTGGAATGTTAAATGAAAATAGTTTTGTGGCATTTCTATGAATTTTTTTTCTAAACAATTGAACAACACGAGTGGTGATTCCATACTTTTTGCCAGGGGTTGTAGGTTGTACAGAATATCCATCCAGAGGTTGAATAATTATACCTCAAATTATGAAAACAAATACAGTAGCATTACACACTTTTTAAGTTCAAGTTCAGTTATGCAAGACACATAAGTGTGTCTCACATGTATATTACCTGACATGGTAGCTGGAAGGATAGTCTGCCCCACAATGCCTTGCTGCAGCAGGTTCGGGTCGTACGGTCCAGTCAGGACTGGGTTGCTCTGGATGTAGATGCTTGGGTCAGTACCACCACTGTGCAGGAGGCTTACAGGAGGCAGCACTTCGGCAGCATTGGGTGGTGCCTGCTGCCCTGGTGTACTCTGGGAAGAGACGTGGCTCTGAACTGAGTGTCTGGATTTCCTGCCCTCATTGCCAGGCCTCAGGTGGCACTGCATGTGTGTTTTGCGATGTCCAGATGTGCGGAATCGCTGGTCGCAGTACGGACATTTGAAGGGTTTGGAGCCGGTGTGAAGGCGCATGTGGACCTTCAGGCTGCCTTTAGTGGAAAACGCCGTGCTGCACATGTGGCACACGAACAGCTTCTGACCTACACAGATGCAACCATAAACAAACATTTGGCATTTGGAAAATATTGACCGTTAACAGTTAACAGGCTAAAACGTAAATCTTCTGAATTTGTGTCTACTTTGTTTGGAACACGATGACTCGTTGACATCCCGGCTTCTCACCCACCTGAGTGTGTTTTAATGTGGCAATCAAGTGTGGATTTGACCGTGAAACTCTTTCCACACTCATCACACTTATACGGCTTCTCTCCGGTGTGAATCCGGACATGTCTGTGGAAAAGACATGTGATCTCAGACTGGTCAGTGCAAGCGAGATAACAGCTGTGGAATCGTTCTCACACCTAAAGACAACAGGCCTCATACAAGAAGCAATACTGTTCAAAAAAAGTTGCCATTTCAGTAGGGGTCAAATTATTGCAAGAAAACAACCAAGGAGATTTGAAATGATTTTGAAACTGGGTCAAGAACCCTTTAAAACATTATCAAAACCTGGAAGGATAGTGCTGAACCTTTAACTTTGTGGAAGAAATTGGATCAGAATAAAAACATGAATGGAGATCACTTAAACACTTGGTGAAGTTGTATGGTAAAAAAAAAAAAAAAATCAACAGTAGAAACCATAGATACCTGTATGTAAAATAAATTGTGAAAGTAAGAGCATTTCCATACACACGCAATGTGATGAGAACTCACGGAATTGGGACTAAAACAGCTGTGTGGCTGTAAGAAAACTACTTGTTAGTGAGACTAACCAGAGAGAAAAAAAAAAAAACCTGGGCCCCCGAGTGGCGCAGTGGTCAAGCGCCCTATCATCCGGAGATCGCGAGTTTGATTCCCGGGTGATGCTGTAACCTCTCGCAACCGGAGCTCTAGAGAGAGCTGATTGGCCGAGCTCTCTCACAGAGGGGAGGGATGAGAGGTACTTAGTGCTCCCACATTAATCATGACTCTACAGCCAATCAGGGGTGTGTTACTCCGCCCCCAACGGTGCGGGAGAGAGCAGTTCGAAAAGATGCGGTCGGCTGGCGTAACGTGGTTTGAAGGAAACATGTGATGGTCTTCGGCTCTCCCGACTGAGTGGTAGTAGTAGCCTTAATGTGGGAGCTCACTAGTGACGGGGAGGAATTGGACACGACTAAATTAGCACAAATAAAATAAAATGAAGTCAGCTGACGACCTGAGGATTCAGATTGTGAAAGAGCGGTTCCGGGAGCATTGGGAATGCTTTTTTTTTTGTCTTATTTTTGTTCTTCTCTTTGCTAGGAGAAAATGTTATGAGTGATCGGGAACACTCTACCCAAGATCGTAAGAAAAGTAACCGCCCCCTTTTTCACAAATGTTTAAAATGCGTTATATAATTGAATTACGCTAAAGAGATACTATTGGTCAATCTATCTCAATTAAGACTATAAAAGCCCTTGGATGCTTTTGTGTTTTCTGCTCCTGAACATTGCTGTTAGATGCTTCGGTCAACTGAGCGCATTTTTAGAGGTTTAGAGATCTGATGAGACGGATGAATGGATGCTGAGCCCTATCAGATTGCCACGAGCACACAGTTATGAAAACCACTATCCAGTTCAACTGTTATAAAAATTATTTACTTTATAAAACTCGACAACAAAAGATGATTGAGGTTACACCCTCACTTCATGTGCCATCAAACCACTTTTTTTTTTATTTCTTCAGTGGCATCTCTCCAATCATTGTGCTAGATTTACTTCTACATGCACCTGCCCTTACAGTATATGGTGTTCAGGGGGGTTACCTAAGATAATGCTATGCACCTCCAATGCAAGATCAAGTAGGGTTCATCATTCCAGAACAGATTGGGACTGTTTTGTGTATCTGTCATTTAATTCTCTTATTTTATATTCAAGACAAAAATTCAATAGAAGTTTTAGAGAATGTTGCTGTCTGAGGCACAATGTCTAATATTTCTAATAACGTGGGACATTGTTGCGTTATCTCTTATGTATTTTACACCAATGATCATCACAAGTCGAATTCCACAATGATGAGCTAGTTGAGAGTGTGTGTGTGTGTGTGTGTGTGTGTGTGTGTGTGTGTACCTAACAAGGTCACTGGGCTTTTTGAAGCTCTTTGGGCAATACTGGCAGCGGTTGGGAAACTTAGGCTCCAGCTCCAGAGTGCTCTTATCCTTGATCTCGCTGATGCGATCTCTCTCTACAGCTGACTGGATCAGGACCTTCTCGGATACCGAGGCGTCCTTCCCCGGGTCACTCTGAGCCAGCTCGGCCGTCTGCTCCTCTGAGAACGTAATGATGCCCGACCTGATCCTCTTTGCCAGCGACGGGTCTTCGACATCGACTTCAACCGTTGCTTCATCTCCGTCCAGAACTGCAAGCGATAACGTGACATCACTAAACATTCAGGACACATTAGCAGCCTGTGAGCTGCAAAGCAATAAAAAGGCTGTAGATGCCTCAACATCTGGCTACTTGTGTTCAGGGAGAGACTGCCAAATAAATGTCAGTTTAAAACTCAATTACAGCATTTTTTTATTATTATTTGTAGTTATTGAATTTTTGGGCACCACGGCAGCTGAATAAAACCTGCACACACAATAGAGCCTTAATGACACTATAGAGCAGGGGTGGCAAACCTGTTTGCCATAATGAGCCAAAAAAAAAATCTTTATCACTGCAAAGAACCACACAGTATCAAAACTTATACACTTAATTACATAACAGAATAGTTTTCATGGATTTTAATACCTCCTTTTATTTGACTCAGTGGGACACCTGACAGTCCTTGGTTTCCACAATCTTTTTTAGGTCTGGCTTGTATTCAGCTGTGGCTACTGGTAGTAACTCTTTCACATGTGTGTCAGTAAGAACAGAGCGATGCTTTGATTTCACTTGTTTCAGTGTCGCTTCCTTCCTTCAGAACGCTTTTAAGTCTGTCATCCTCAGAAAGTTCGATCATTTCAAGCTGAGATGCTGCTTCATCTTCTACTAAAGGGGCTTTTAAACAGTCTGATTCAGCAGTGAATGCGTTGATCAGAAATGTAATCTGTGGTCTTTTTTGCTGTAGGTTGGAGAATCTCTCCTCAAAACTTTTCTCGAGATTTTCAAGCAGTGTTGCATATTGTGCAGTACTCCCTTTTACAACCTCTGCTGCTTGTTCACTTGCCATCAACAAGGTTGGAAAATGTCTCTCTTTTGGAGATGTGTCCTGAACAGCTTGAGATTGTTGACAAATGTGAAAACACTCTGCACCAGGTCAGGCAGCATCTTTAACTTCCCTTGCAGATCCACATTCAGTCCATTCAGATAATGCAAAATGTCGACCAAAAAAGCCAAATCTGAATGAAGCTCAGGATAGTCCTTATGTTTCTCTGCAAGGAACAGCTTCACCGGATTCAAAAGCTCAAAGAAACGAGAAACCACATTACCTCTTGAAAGCCATCTCACAGCATAGTGCAGAAGCAGATCAGATGGAAGATCTTCATCAAGTTCATCAACGAGATTTTTGAACTGTCTATGGTTGAGAGCATGTGTGCGTATAAAATTGACAATTTCCAGCACAGGTTTCATGATGTGGTCTAAGTTTAGCTTTTTAGACACCCAGTGCTCTTGATGAATAATACAGTGAAACGCCCAAAATTCTGGAAAACGATCATCAGCTTTACACAACCCTACAAGAACTTTCTCAGATCCCAACATGGCTGGAGCTCCGTCAGTAGTTAATGCTGTTAGTTTTGATAACTGCAGATTTGCTTTGTCAACAACAGTCATCAGTGTCTCTTTCAGATTGATGCCACGAGTTTTGTCTTTCAGCGGCACAATGTCAAGCAGCTCTTCCTTAATTGCGCAGTCTTCTGACACAAACCGTACAAATATTGTCAATTGTGGCTTGTCTTGAACATCGCACGACTCATCCAACGCAATGCTGAAATACCGGCACTTCTGAAGATCTGATAATAAATGTGTTTCTACTGAATTGTCAATGTCCGTTATTCTCTGTTCAACAGTGTGCCGTGACAGCTGAAGGTCCTTTACTGAACGTTTCAAATTTTCATTTTCGGGACAAGGAATAGCAACAGCATCACTGAGGCACTTTTTAACAAATTCCGCTTCAAGGTATGGCTTTTCTGCAAGAACATGCTAGTTGATATGATGCTAATGTGACCGTCTCTGAATGCTTGCTTTTCTGACTGACATTTCAGTGTCTTTACCTTGTGTTTGCGAAGTTCACTGGGAAATTCCCGTGCTACAGTAGAATGGAGTGAAATGGCACTCAAGATTTGAAGCCTTAAAATGCGACAACGAAGTCTGGCATATCAAACAGAATGGTTTTCCGTTTCTTTCAACAAAAAAATTAAAATACTCCCATTCTGATAAAAATGTTCTATGCTCATCTTTGTATTTGCGCTTAGCTGTACACTTCCCTGACTCTGCCATGATGATTGACAGGCTACTAACGAACTTCACGTCAATCGTGTTAGTCTATGTTAAATTGCGCAAGAGGTTGTGTAAAAAAAATAATCATTTAAATACATACCCCTTTATTGAAAAATTATGTTTTGAAATTTGGAAAAATAATTTGCGAGTGTAAACACAGAACATGTGGATAGATTGAAGAGCCGCAGACGAGCAGTGAAAGAGCCGCAAGGGGCTCGCGAGCCGCGGGTTCACCACCCCTACTATAGAGCCTTAAAGTCTTTCTCGATTTTATCTTTATTTTCATCTTTGTTTGCATTCTTTCTTTATTCTTCTTTCCGTTGAAGCAGAGGTCCACATCTATGTATCCATGTTTATTTATTATTTATAAGGATGCTCTAATTCTTGATCACCCTGATCACGCTAACAGCCTGAAAGCAAATGTGTAAACTCATTTTTATGTATAAAAAAGTTCTCTAAAGGTTCTTAACTGTTTTTTTCTTCTGCTAAAAATCCACATCTGTCGTTTATCAACAGATCACATCCTGTGCATTTGTGAAAGTTTCTGAGTCATTTTACAAAATGAGTAATGCAAGAACACAAATTAGAGACAATATGCCTTATGTTGTTTGACAAGCCATAAGTACGAATTCACGATAAAATTACACCAAAGTGCTGCTGAATTCTAAAATCTGATTAGTCGAAAAGTTTACACGATGGGGTTTTCAAGTTAAACTGGGACTTTTGATTGTGCAGAATAACAGAACACAGTTATGAAAGTAAAATCTCCCTTATTTTCTATATATAATCCCCTGCTACACTTATCCCAGTGTTTCACTTTTATCATTAAGGTATAAAGATTTCTCAGTACATTGAGCAATGATCAGAGTGCCTGCTTCATGTCGGAAACGCTGGCCTCCCAGGAACTCCTTTAAAGACCCTTTGCCTTAATGGAACTTACTCACACTACTTGCTAACTTGACTGTGAGTTACTGCCACCTCTCCTGTACAGTCATGACCTGGGAACAGGAGGCCAGCGTTTCAGACGTGAAGCAGGCAGTGTGTCATGGCTCCGGCGTACTGACAAAACTTTTCACCTTGATGGTATCCAGGCACTAGTTAAATGCTGGGTAAGTTCATTAGTGTAGCAGAAGATTATATAGAGAAATAAATTTCTCTGAGTTTCATTCTCATAACTGTGTTCAGTTATTCTGCACAATCAAAAATTCACAGTTTGACTTGAACGCCCCTCATTTGATTGCACGCGAGATATGTTGCCGTTATGTTATTAGTAACAACTAATTCACAAAAACTCGACATAAGCAGATAGAAAAAGGAAAGATACTCTCACTCACTCAGACTCACTCTGGGTTGCCAGATCACAACGTAAAACAATACAAATAATAAAAAATAAAAAAACCTAATAAAAATAAATAAAAATCAGGCTAATATACCTAATATTTATAAGCCCAAGACACACATTTCCAGCCAACAAGAAAAAGTAGTCCTGTTACTTGAATTAGAAAACTACCCAATCTGGCAACCCTCATTGCTCAGCTTTGCTCTTTAAATAGATAAAAACAAGATCAAGATTTAGCAAAACATCAATATCTTCCTTACCTGCGTGTGCGCCCTCTTGTGGTGTAAAACTTAATTGATATGAATTGAGCTACGGAGCATTATTATTCAAAACAAACATTATTGGTCAATACATTTTTAATCAGTTAGATTCTCAATGAAATTCATTGATCGATTAATTGGCTGTTCCTAACAGTCATGTGTCATGCTTTTTGTAATAAAAGTCTAATAGTTGGGAATTGAATGTGCTGTAAAAGGAATTAAAGCCTTCAGGAAGTGTTGTTAATGCAAAATAGCCTTAAGAGGATAACAGGAACACCGCTTCCTGTTGGGGTGAATCATATCAGTGCATCATTGATTAATTTCCTATTTTAAAAAATCCGTCCCTACACAGGTTGTTGTCTTACCTCTGGACCCGACAGCATGAAAGAGCTTCATGTGTTTGCGGCGTAGCAGATGTGTGCGGAAACTTTGGTCGCACAGGCTACACCGGAACGGCTTCGTGTTCAGGTGGATAATCATGTGACGATTCAAGCTGCCGTTAGTTGTGAAGGACGACTCGCACACATTACATTTAAACGCCTTCACACCTGCAGGGAGGACAGAGAATCTGTTAAAAATCTCTATGCCCAGATAAACAGCCTGCATCTGGTTGGATACACATCTGCCTGCCGATTACCAGTGTGTGTGTTCAGGTGTGATTTGAGGACTCCGGTGGAGACGAAGTTCCTTCCGCACAGGTTGCAGCCGTATGGCTTCTCACCAGTGTGTGAGCGGATGTGCTGCTTCAGGTGACTCGATTTCTTAAAGCCTTTATCACACACGCTGCACCTGTACAGTACATGACACACAAATGAACCAATCAGCCATAAACACCTAATATTGAGTTGATTCACACTTTTGTAACCAAAACAGTGATGAGATCAGAAAATTTGGTCCTTGTCAAAGACACTCAAATGCATATGCTCGATCATTTTTTTCTTCTTCCAACACATCAACTTCAGGGACAAAATGATCACTTGCCGCCTAATTTTTTTAGGGTGTTTAAAAAAAATTGACATCATTTGAAATATGAATATCTGAGTAACTACATGTCTTAGGCAAACAAAATTAAATAGGCTTCATGTTGAAAAATAAAAGATTTATTTAATCAAAATTCCAACAACATATTCAAACGGATATAGATTTTATAACTGATTTCACAAAACATCACGAATGTTCAATATGCGTGCCTGCATGTGACTCGACACACACGTCAAGCTCCTGCCAAACACGCTGCAGAGTATCTTGCATAACATTCTCGAGTGCCTTAAGTTGAGTTCCTCTCGACTTGGAAGTGGTGGGGTGAAGTCCTTTCACATAGCCCTAAGTCAGGTGAATGTGGTGGCTGTCATTGTCACTGGCACGCCAGATCCATCTTCATCATTAAACTTGAGATCAAATTTGAGATCATTTGAGCATGAATTGGATATGGTGATCAACCACAAAATGATGTCAAATTTTTTGGGACACCCTGTATATCCCACCCATTGTAATGAGATATTGTAACTGTAGCTACCATGACAAGGTCCAAAGACGAATGGGTCGGAGCAACTCCGAAACTGGAGCTCTTATGGAATGATCAGGACCTATCAAAAGTCGCGACAGAGT
This sequence comes from Clariallabes teugelsi, assembly GCA_030014215.1. Classification (NCBI taxonomy): domain Eukaryota; kingdom Metazoa; phylum Chordata; class Actinopteri; order Siluriformes; family Clariidae; genus Clariallabes; species Clariallabes teugelsi. The sequence continues at coordinate 5,975,532 of JAQMYG010000018.1, forward strand.
CATGGGTGGCCAAGGCTCGTTGATGCACATGTGGAGCCAAGGCTGGCCTGTGTAGTCTAAATCCAATAGAAGAGCTACTGTGACTCAAACTTCTGACCATTCTATGGGAACCAGAATGAACCTTTTTCAGAACACACCACTGAAATTCTGGTGGCTCAAGAGGGGATCTATTCCATATACGGTTATGATGTTGTATTATAATGTTATGGCTGATCGGTGCACACACAATAACACTCATCTGTTTATTTATCTGTCTAAAAACGGACTCGAGTTCCATTTAATTCAGGTTTGGAACTGTATCTCACCTGTAAGGCCTCTTACTGTTTTCCTCCTCGTCCTCCTCATCCTGATAATCCGTCGGAGTTGAATCCTGAAGCAAAACAGTTGTCTACACACACCCACACACATACACACACCACATACTTAATTCTCTTGTACATCCCTCACGTGTAACTAGCAATCTGATTTATGATTCTATCCTTGATAAAGAGTGGAATCCATGTAGTCACATACGGAGACTTTTCTTCATAATTTCCTAACAAGACATCTAAGGGGAAAAGTTCTGTCTCATTCCCTTACTATCTCTATGAAAGATTTACCAGCTACAGCTAGGTCTTAGTTAGACTGTGTCCTCGCAGCTTTAACAAATTCAATTATGCACCAAAAAAACTGACCATTTGACTATGGATGAGAAAAGATTATGGACAAAACAAAAAAAAATAAAAATAAAACGTTGTGTACAGTATATACCTCTGTGGTGTGGACGTTGAGTAAGCTCTGTGTGTAAGTGGAGTTTAGTGCCTGGGACTCCAGCGTGCTCGAGTCCTGCAGCTGTTGCACCGAGGACAGAGTGGGATGCTGGGTATAACCTTCGGAGATGGAGAAACCTGCATACACCAAACACCAAACCTGAACACTACATCCCTTGGTAAAGAGAACCAAAACTGTGAAAATAGTGTTGAGGACGGACAGCTAAAGAGAGCACAAAAAGAAACTGGACGAGGGTGAAGAGTGGACAGGAAATGGAGGGGGTGTATGAGACCTTGTGTTAGTGCAGGTTGGTCATAGGCAGGTTGTTGAAGGGTCTGTGTTCCATACTGGCTGATGTGCTGCGCATTCACAAATGACTCTGTGGAGAACGAGAGAGAGAGAGAGAGACAGAGAGTGGACAGGATGTTACTGGACACACATATACAGTGGAACCTCGGATTACGAGTAACGTGGTTTACGAGTGTTCCGCAAGACGAGCAAAGATTTTTAAATAAATTTCGACTTGAAAAACGAGCATTGTCTTGGTTTACGAGCACCGAGTATCATGTATCACGCATGCGCTTCTTGTTTTGACGC
>JAQMYG010000018.1:5995677-6007856 GCA_030014215.1 Clariallabes teugelsi
ATTCACAATATATGAATACACATAAAATATATTGTCATATAATATATTGAGAAATATATTTTTGTTGCATACGGGTCCAACATACTTAAAGAACACTTAAAGGAAGTAACGATAAAGTAAATAAAATAAGCTGCTCAACATTGGCAGAGCATGACAGGTTTCACAGGACCAGCCAATCAGTGACTGGAGGCAGGGTGAATCTGATTGGCTGTTTCTTTCTCAATCTATAACAGCTAATTGGATTAAAGGGTTTTCCGGGAAACTGGTAGTTTTATCATCTCCAGCTAAAGAAATGGCCACACATATCAGTGACAAAATGCACACACATACATGTATATCAGCGTTTATGTCACAGAAGGTGATGATGTTCCAGAATGCGATGCGGAGAAGGATTAAATTTGAAGAGTTCTCTCTCCATCACACTCTGTCTGTGGACATTCTGCACTGGTGAATCTGAAATCTAAGGGCATTTCACATTAGGCATGATTGCTTTGTACTGTGCCCAGGAAAAACTGCTCCCACTCTCCAATCCCCCACTTGCCGGCTTTCTCCTAATGTTTGCTCTTCATTCTTGGTTACACGCATGTATTTAAACTCTGATACAGCAGGTGGCAGTATGCACTTACTTGGTTTGTGAGCAGCCAGCCTTTGCTCTATGCCCAATATTATTGATATTTTGGAAAATATTTCAAGAGTAACACTCTTGCATGTCTTCCTACTTTATCAGCTATGGCTGTGTAAGTCAGAAGATGAGATTGGGGGGTGCTACACACACACAGAGATTTCGGAGGAGACGGCGGCACTGATGACGTTACATCTAAACAGTGATTCAATTCCGTTCTCAGGGACTACGCTTCTACATCCGGTTCGATCCATGCCTGAGTATGCTGTATTGTTCTCAAGACCAAATTTTCCAGTAGACTTGAGCAAGATTCCTGAGCGCAGATTGATTATGTTCTCACTGATCAAAATGAACCAGACCTTGGTGTCAAGGTGTTCTCGCAAACATTCCCGAGCCCTAATGTGAAAATGCATTTAGTCACGATGAGTTCATGCAAGAGAGTGCACACATAATGCATAGTACCCACTGTAAAAGTGCATCGAGGCAGTGTTATGATCTGTGACGTTATGTGGCAATAAAATGGTTTTTAATGTTTTGTTTTTGCTTTCCTGATGGCATGACAATGCCAAGATTAATTGGGCTCTTTATGCATTAGCATTATACATACACATTACTTGAAAGTCCTTGGGATGTCCCAGAAAAGAAACAACATCATGGTAAATGTGTACTGTAATCAAAGTGCAATAAATGTTGAGAGAATGACTATTTCTTTTGCCCCGGTCATGCGATTCATAACACATAATTTTTGGAGCAGCAGGTACTGGATTAAAATTTAGGCAATAAAATTTTCTTCAAGCCAAGATCTGAATTTCTTGTTTTTGTCAGGAATAAGATCTCTATATATGCAGTCATTGTAAGTCAATAAAAATAAAATATTTTAAATTTCCATAGCATTTTAATTTGTCAATTTTCAGTAACTACGTTAAACATGAGGTCTAGAGAGAGCTGATTGGCCGAGCTCTCTCAGAGGGGAGGGATGAGAGGTACATATGGCTCCCACATTAATCACGGCTTTACAGCCAATCAGGGGCGTCTGTGAGGTCGCGCGCGCGGAGTTAGCGGATGTCCTCCGAGTGTGTTACGCCGCCCCTAATGGTGCGTGAGCGAGCAATTCGAAAATATGCGGTCGGCTGGCGTCACGTGGTTCGGAGGAAACACATGATAGTCTTCGACCCTCCCGGCTGAGTGGTAGTGGTAGCCTTAATGTGGGAGCCCCCTAGTGACGGGGAGGAATTGGACACGACTAAATTAGGGGAGAGAGAAAATCAGGAAAAACTGCAACAAAAAAATTATTTAAAAAAAAAAAAAAACATGTGGACAGTTTGAAGTTTGATGGCCTAGTGTATTTTCCTGTACTCAGATGGAATACAAACAACAATTTGTATTAGATCAACCTTTCGTGAATCCTTAATTGCATGCTGCTGGGCTGTAAATGAATGTGAAAGGGCTCTGGTTGCTCTGTCATACTGGTTTCTCAGTTTGGGTATTTTACACGTCTTCACCTTGGACTTCTGTGGATATGTTTGCACTTTTGTCTCACTGTGGCACTTCAAATTAATGATCTTTATTATCGCAACAGTTTCGGAAGAAGAATATTGATATGACCATTCATCTTTGATGATTCAGTTTTCATAGTCTACTTTTCTTTTCTTGGAGCAAGCCATGCTGTGTCGAGCTTTCGTTACTGTTTCTTCTGCACACTCTCTACATGGTAAACTATCGCATTGATTGACTCATATAAAAGTGTCGCATATAGCCACGCCCACCTAGTGGGGGAAAAAAAGCGCTAGATTACTGGTAAATTAGTTGTTCTTGTTTCAGAAAAGTATCAGGGTTCGGACAAAAGGGTCACTTGATCCAGATCTGAACCGCAGTCGTTTAGTGACGCATGATCTAGAAGCTATAATGTACGTTCACGCATAAATTACTTTTATTTACTCTAAAAAGTATAACTTTATTCTGCATAATTTTTACATGACTTTGATGTTGAAAAATTCTCAGATACCTAAATTTACACATCTCCAAGATTATTTTTCAATAATTTATAACATGGCATCGATTGCTCAGTGGTAGGTTTCCTGCCGGTCATGCAGGTTAATTTCCCAGCCCATGCCCAAACCCTAGCCAATAAATGCAGTGCCGGTCCCCAAGCCTGATAGAAATGTAAGTACGGTTTATCATAATTCACAGCAAGTTTTGGCGTAGTGATTACATTTCTAATCTTCCGTGCAAACCACATGGAACCTCGCAGAACATTGGCCAGTCACTCGAGGTCCCTAAGATAGGGGTGTAAGGGTTGCATCAGGAAGGGTAGCCGGTGTTAAACCTACTGTAAGCCAAGTAGTGAGGATCGGACGGTTCACTTTGGCGACCCCTCCGATGGGAGCAGCCAAAAGACTAACAAAAATAATTTAAAAAGATTATCTATTACATCGCTCCCTGTGTTGCTGCTGCTAATATACTAAATTTTATGCGTTTAATCAACTTTTAATTTTACCTAACGTTACCGATATTGTTTGTGTCATGTTTTGATAAATATCGACTGAGTTTGAGAAAACTCTTTTCTTTACGTGTCGCGATTTGCTACGTTAACGACTCGATAAACTTGAAAACGGCCGTGTGACGTCATCGGGCGGCTTCTTGAGCGAGTTACTTTCCCCTGCAAAGACCTGGCAGCATTGTTGACACCTATTTAGGTTTGCAAGAGCAAAATTAAAGCACAATTCGGTTCTTATTCGAAACGCTAAGCACTAAAAATAACCTCACCGAGCTGGACATGCAAGATTAACATAAAACCTCAGCTTGTAAGAACATTTAATGACTGGTGTTTATATTAAAAAGTCCCAAAGTTAGCTGTTTAGCTTAGCCTTAGCGCCATTACGGTGAGAGTTTTTAACACGTATGAGAAAAAAAATACCCTGAAACAAGAGAGCAGAAACAGTAATAATACTATAAACCGTGTGCAGTGTGTGTGAGGGAGAGAGAGAGATACTCCGCTACTCATCACACGGACTGCACGCGAGTGCGCGAAACCGAGCAGCGGAGTGTTATTCATATCATTCCGCCTCAGTCTCGCGCACAAAGCAGCGCACGCCCGCAGTACCATATCCGGGGACTATATGCACAATGTTTAACTGCGGGTATCTCCGTCATGCCCCGGTCCGGCCGCACAGCGCGGACACTGTTAAATAGCTAACACGCTGTAGATTTTATCCGACGTGTCGTGGTGTAGTTTACCTCCCGCGCTGGCAGTGTTATCCCTGTGTTTCCGAGGCCGGCCCCGCGGCATAGTTCCAGCTTTGGCCGAGGTGTACTGTGAACCAGTTCAAAATGGCGGCTGCTGTTCCGTCACAATAGCACAGCAGCACACACAGAGGCACTCTCTGATCCCACGAAGCACTGAAATCAACGGTTTTAATCACTTAGACCGACCCATGATACGGTGGAATTATTATAAACTACATAATATACACATTTTTTAAATGAGCATTCATTTCTTGTAATTATACAAGACAATGTGTCAGCAAACTGTTGGCTTTAAACTGTATCTACAGATCCATCTATCCATCTAGGAACCTCTGTAGCCCAGCTAGTGACCGTGGAGGTCAATGATGATTACCACTGTAATCCTGTTTCCATTGTATGACTGTGGTAGGACATCTGGTCAAAAACACACTACAGGGGGGATTTCGGAACACCAACTAGCTTTATTTGCAGGGCTTTGGACTGCAGGAGGAAACCGGAGTACCCTGAGTAAACCCACCAAGCACAGGAAGAACATGCAAACACACAGACCCAGAGGCAGGAATCAAACCCGGACCCTTGAGGTGCTAGGCGACAGTGCTAACCGTTAAGCCACTGACAGGCAATAGGGGAACACCAATTACTCTAATCTGCAATTTGGGAACACCCGTTAGCCTAATCTGCATGTCTTTGAACTGGGGGAGGAAGCCCGCCAACACGCAAACTCCACGCACACAGACCCTAGGCGGGAATCAAACCTGGTCCCTGGAGGTGCAAGGCGGTGTTTCAGTGCTAACCACTAAAACACTGTGCCACCATTTATGGCTTAATTCCACTTCATCCTTTCATTCATTCATGCAATGGACCTGGAGCCTAGCCCAGTTACCTCAGAGGGTAAGGTCGGGTACATCATGGATGAGGTGCCAACACATTGCATGTCAAAGGCACTCACACACATGCACACATATACACAAATTCATACATTACAGGCAATTTGGAAAACAGTGCATATCTCTGCACTCAGGGTTAAACTGTGGTATACCCAGGGGAAAAAACATGACCTCCCTGGCAGAACGCTGGACACTGTAACTACTATCCTTTGGGCTATCCTAGGCTACACCAAGCATGCATAGACCCTGGCAGGTTAATCAAATATTCAAGTTAAAAAAATATGAGGTTTCAGTTATTTATACAGAGAAATAATAATAATTAGTCTGCACAATGGCTTAGTGCTCAGCATTGCCGACTTGCACATCCAGTATCCGTGTTTGGATTCCCGCCTCGGGTCTGTGTGCATGGAGTTTGCTTGGTGGGTTTCCTCTGGATACTCCAGTTTCCTCCACAGTCTAAATACAGTACATGAATTAGGCTTATTAGCCACCACAAATTCCCCCATAATGTGTAAATGAGAATGTGTGTATGTGTGTATGCAATGGATTGGCACCCTGTCCAGAGTGTACCCCGCCTCGTTTCCCAAGACTCCTCCTGGGATATATATTGGATGTTTAGATACAGCTATGAACATGCAGGTGTACAGGTATTCCTATTAAAGTGGACAGTGAATGTATACCACCCGTTCATGACTTTAAACAGTACAGCGGTCTGGTCAGGTGTTAGCATCAACAAGCTTCTGTGTCCTCTGGACTATTGACTGGAATTGCAAAAACAAATGTTGTGTGGATTTCAACAAGAATCGCTTTGTTAGTGAAGCAGGAAATGGTTTGTTGTAATTTAAATAACATAACATTTGTGTATTCCATATACTTTATTTGTGTGTAGCAGAAAATTAAAGAAAAAATATACTGTTTATAGCCTATAAATAGTACAGTCCAATCTATAATTTTGTACCATACTTTAAAATATGTTGAGTAATCCTGTAGTAGGTGCTTTACCAGCAGGGGGCAGCCATGTCAATGAAACCCTACAAACATTACTGTCTCTCTGTTTTTCTGTCTTTATCTGTTTTGTGTGTCCTGTGTATGTGTGTACAACAAACTCCAGAACTTTTGGCACCCTTAAATGTATAAGTTTGTATGTTATGTATGTTTTATGATAATTTGAGCTTAAACACACAGAGAGACCCACAGTTAATTTAGTTGAATCACAAAGTTCACAAATTTTTATTTGATCAATAATAATATTAATAATAATAATACAAAAATGTGCTAGAATTTATTGTACATATCGTTGCCAGTTATTATTGTTATATGAATGATTTTCCCACAGTATTAAAAGAAAAAAGTTGTAATATAATACGTATTATGATATTCAAATAAAAAGATAAGAAATTGATAATAGAATTATAAAAATTATTATTTTGCTTGTTTTTCTTATAAAAGAGCCATGAATGTGAAAGTGTCATTTGTATAAACAACAACAATAATAATAATAATAATAATAATAATAATAATAATATATTTTATAAAAATATTATTATTATTATTATTATTATTATATGTAAGTCAATATTAACAAGATATAATATATTATTAAAGCATGAAAATTGATAAATACTAGCAGTGTGAATAAAGGTTACTTTTCTGTGTGCGTGTGTGTGTGTGTGTGTGTGTGTGTGTGTGTGTGTGTGTGTGTGTGTGGATATGATCACTGACTTTTGATCGGCAGCTCTCTGACACCAACATGTCACATGACAGGAGTGTGTGATGGAGGAGGAACACACTGCTGCTCGCTGTCACTCACACACTCTTGCCTCTCAGCAGCTTTCTGTCTCCAGCTGCAGCACTTCTGCTAACATCCAAACCGAGCCGCTTCCTTCCATATCTCATTTTCACCTGCTCTCTGAGCTGCAGCCTGATTGGTGATTTAAAAATGAAAAACAGGTCATTCCCTGACCATCACCTGATGGATTAAATGTATAATACGCACTGGTCATGAGGAACTGTGTTTATCGCCTTGGTCCTTTAAGCTTTGTGTGAGCTGATTGTCTCTGTAACAAACCCAGAGCTTTGAAACATCTGTATACATCTGTTCCAGAATTTTTCAGGTTATTAATTCATTCTTTATACCTCTTATCCTGTACGGATACCCCTGAACGGGATGCCTGGAGCCTATCCCAGGAGACCAGAGGCAGGGTACACCCTGGACAGTGTACCAGGATGCCAGTCCATTACAGGGCATACATACACACACACTCACTCTCTCACATGGGGCAATTTGGGAACGCCAGTTAACCTACTCCTTATGTCTTTAGACTGTGAGATCAATGGAAAGAACATGCAAACTCCACACACACACAGAGACCCAAGGCATGGCGTTTCATATTCTCCCCGTCCATGGTGGGTTTCCTCTGGGTCCTCTGGTTTCCTCCTACAGTCCAAAGATAAGCAGATTAGAATAATTGACGTTTCCAAATTGCCTGTAGTGTGTTAGCATGTGAGTGTATGTATGTATGTGTCCTGTGATGACAGGGTGGACCTGGCCTTGTGCACTAAGTCTCCTGGGATTGGCTCCAGACTATCCACGGCTGTCCGCAACCCTGTATATAGACGCGGTATAGACAAATCAGAATCCAGAGTGACCAAAGGAGCACCTACATTCTGGCACCTGCATGGAAATAAAGATTGCAGATCCCTACAAATTTTTGCACACACCTCTGCATAGTTGCTAGGAAACTGGAAAATGTATCCGTTTTACTGGTTTTAGTTGATATATTGTGTGGGTAATTTTGTGTGTGTGTGTCACTTACCTGTGGAGTTTACCTGTCGTAAAGGTCTCGAATGTATTTGTGTTTGAAATTATCTTGCAAACACAGATGCAGGCTGATTTATCCATTGTGACAACAGTGAGAGGTGGAGTTATAGCTTTTTGAAAAATAACACAAAATTTGCACTTACTGTATATAACCCAAACCATTTTGACTTACTAGTTTGTCATTTGTGCTTTTTAACAACCTCAAAGAAAACATGAAAAAAAGTCTCTGTCAGTGTGAAATACTTCCAGAGGTGGGTAGTAACGAGTTACATTTACTCCATTACATTTACTTGAGTAACTTTTTGGAAAAAATGTACCTCTACAGTATGAGTAGTAGTTTTACTGCACCATACTTTTTACTTTTTTACTTGAGTAGATTTCTGAAGAAGAAACGTTACTCTTACTCTTACTGTACGGTCATATTATTCCACAAGTTTTGACGCGTATCTTTAGTTTTGTTAGTTACTCACAACACGGAAGTCCAGTGATCTTTGTCTCTCGTTTTATTTTTCCAACATCAAAGATTTAACACTTCGTACAGTTGCCTTGAGTAAATCAACAGTGGTTACAACAATCCAGTCGCTGTATCAGTAGGTCACAATCTTAAATTACGTTACAACAACAGGTAGATGTATCAAAATGCTCACGGTTAGTTTACGGTCAAAGGCTTGTGTCTCCACAAATCCGCATCAAAAAACTGACCTTTTTTCCATGCAATAGTCATACAAATACGTATAATAGTGGAATGACGTCACAGACCAACCTACGATTGTCAAAATGGATGCTTGACTAACAAATTCAAAGCTTATGGCTTATCTAATAAACTTAATGCTTAATGCTTAACTAATGAATAGAATAAGATAGAATAAAATAAATAAAATAAATAAACACAACAACAAATTCATAACAAATACGATATGGCTCTTACACTTACACTACACTCGGCTATACTCGACTCTGTTACTTTTCTAACCATTTATTCTACACATGCAGCCGGTGGATCCACCGCAAGACCGTTTCACCAATCAGACGCAGCAACAATGATCACATGACTCCGTTTGACCAATCACCCGCAATAACAATAACCACATGTGGGAGAAAAAATCATCAGCCAGTGTTTTATAAATACATGCGCAAACAAAAGTTTCCGCATCTTTCTCTATAAATCCATGTATACCAATATATAATTATTATAATAAAAAATAAAAAAATTATCGGACATTGTGATTAAAACAATTACTCATTATTTGAGTATCTTTTCACCGATCTTTTTTTTACTCTTACTTGAGTAATATTCTGGATGACTACTTTTTACTTCTACTTCAGTAATATTATTTTGAAGTACAGCTACTCTTACTAGAGTAAATTTTTTGGCTACTCTACCCACCACTGAATACTTCAAAAAAAAAAAAAAAAGCAAAAAAATGGAAGAAATCTCATTTTACTGTCAAACTGGTAATTTCCTAATTTCAACCATTTTGCAACCCTGCAAGTATAAACATGACATTGATTTTATATGTTCAATCCATGGTTCATAAACCCATGAATGCTTAATAGGAAAGACGGAAGTGATGGATGCAATCGACAAAGAAAGAATGAGCGCTAATGAGAACAAGAAACAATGACCAAATAAGGAAAGTGGATCTCCAAAACAACATGTGGGAAGCTAAGTGGACAGAATCACTCACTCACTCTCATCATCTATAACGCTTTAACCTGTATACAGGGTCGCAGGAGGCCTGGGGCCTATCCCAGGAGACTTGTGGCACCAGGCAGGGTACTGATCCATTGGAGTACGCACACACTATGGGCAATTTCGGAACACCAATTAGTCTAATCTGCATGTCTTTGTACTGTGGAAGGACACCGGAGTACCCAGAAAAAACCCACCAAGCGTGGGGAGAACCTGCAAACTCCATGCATACAGACATGAAGCAGGAATCAAACCCGGACCCTGGAGGTGCAAGGCTGCAGTGCTAACCACTAAGCTACCAGTGCCACCTAACTTAGTTGTATCCAATTCCCACCCGTCACTAGGGGGCTCCCACATCAAGGCTACTACTACCAATCAGTCAGGGAGGGCTGAAGTCTATAACGTGTTTCCTCCAAACCCTGTGACGCCAACCGACAGCATCTTTTCGAACTGCTTGCTCACGCACTGGTGGGGGAGCTGTAACACACACGGAGGACAGAGCTATTCGCTTCTTCCACTTGCGTGAACTCACAGACGGCCCTGATTGGCTGTAGAGCAGTGATTGATGTGAGAGCGCTAAGTACCTAAGTACCCATCCCACCCTGCTGAGAGAGCTCGCCAGTCAGCTCTCTCCAGGCCCTTGGCTGCAAGAGGCTACGGATGATAGGGCGAGCACTTTACCACTGGTGATAAATTCTTTTATATCTATCACCAACATAATGTAGAGATGTGACAAAATTCACTGACTCACTCATAGTCTACGCCACTTGTATACTGTATTCTAGAGTACAAGGTGGGGTACACCCTGGACAGGGTGCCAATCTATCACAGAGCACACACATATACACACACTACGGGCAATTTGGGAACACCAATTAGCCTAATCTGTATGTCTTTGGACTGTGGGAGGAAACCGGAGTACCTGGAGGAAACCCACCAAGCACGGGAAGAACATGCAAACTCCATGCACACAGAGCCAGGAATCGACCCGGATCCTGGAAATGCAAGGCAACAACGCTAACCACGACAAAACTGTGTCGCCACTGTGTCAAAATTATAGAAGCTAAATTTCCTAGATGAAACTGGCAAGCTTGTGCTGATTCCGGTATCAGATAAAAAAAACGTACATGCTTTTGCTTAGGGAGTGAGTGAGTCCGAGTGCCTAGTCACAATTAAAAAAAAAAACAGCACAGAGCTAAATATTGCTAAGGGGAGCTTAAAACTACACACATCCTTCAAGCAAGAACAACAACCATGACTGAGCTGTCAACCACAGCAGGAGAAGAAAAACTTTTTTTCCTTCCAAAATGTCTTTAATCCTAGTAAGCGTGTGTTTGCACTTGTGATAAACATACAAAAGTCTGATATTTGATCTTTAATGTCACATGTCTGCAGAGACTGAAACAAAAGAACAGAGATGTGAGACACCCCGTCACCCAGCAATCAAACATCCAAACCTCCAGCAATCACACACATACAATAGGAAACAAAATGCTGTAAATTCCCTGGTAAGGGTGTGTAAACATCAGACAAGAGGATCTTTTATGTCAGGAATCTTTAGAGACATGCTGTCAAGTAAAAATCAAACATCGAACCCCTCTCGCTCTCTCTATATTTCTCTCTCAGACGCACACACATTTCATATCAACCTTCAACAGTCATGTCAAACACAACAGGGAAAAATTGTTTGTAGCTCAAAGAAACATCAGACATCAAACATCAGGTATCACAGACTGAACGTCTCACACACAGCTTCAGATCCACAGGACACGCAGAAGAACACGCGAAGTCTTTAATCCCAGTAAGTGCATCTCTAAGCTTCAGATAAACATCAGACATTTGATCCTTAATGTCACGGATCCGCAGAAGTAAAACGAACAGCGATGTGAGATGCACAAAGTCACACAGCAACCATACGTGCATAAGAATTGCCTAGAGGTGCAAGATGAAGCCTTGTTTATTTTAATGGTTCAAACCAGTGCTGCTGAGAGTTTATCAGAATGAAAAAGAGTCGGAGAGAACGGAAAGGGCACTGACATTCACCATTGCTTCCTATTTCCACACTGTCCAATCACGAGTCACATATTAAGACCATAGCTGTATGTAATCACTTGATTCACAGAGTGGAATATAGACAACGGGGATCAGTGCTTTGCTTCCGTTTAAGGTTTTCGCAGATAATTTGTCTGGCTGACTCCTGACACCAAGAGGAGACAATCAAAGGGGTGACGCCGAAACATTCCCGCTTCATGGACACCGTAGCTTCTGCTGAGTGTTTCTAGTGACTCTGGACGACTTTTAAAAAGTCAGAAGTCTGCATTCTCCTAAAGAACAGTTGCCCAGGACCCTACTATACAGGACTCTATACTATACGAGTGATACTTGCCCCCAAGAATTACTCTATTTGAGTGTATTTATACTAGGGCTGTTAATATAAACTCATTAACGCATGTGATACATCTAGAAATTTTCACACGTTACTATTTTTTACGCAAATGAATCATTTGACCAAGTTTGACCCCAATGGCTTCCCATAAGCACAGTGCGGTTACCTGGCTGCGTGATAAGAGCACGTTTAACGCGGATAATAAGATGACTAAGGAAACATCACTATGTGTGCTGAACAGCAAATTTCATTATTAAAAGCTTCTAGATGTAAGCTTGGGTAAAACCAAAGTGTGCTCGAGCTTCAGTACGTTCAAGGAGAACCTTTTTTGCAAGAATATATTAACCTTAAGATGTGGGACTGGTGGCTCAGGCGGCTAAGGCTCTAGGTTGTTGCTTTGTGGATCTGAATTCGAGCCTAGATTCAATGTTTGAATCAATTCACTGTACTAATTTATAAGATTATATATATATATATATATATATATATATATATTTTTTTTTTTTTTTTTTTTTTTTTGTTTT